>CM076573.1:603951855-604146470 GCA_034641835.2 Pinus albicaulis | reverse complement strand
TCTTGCAGAACTCCCCACCATTATCTGTCCTCAACGCCTTTATCTTTCTTCTGTCTGGTTTTCCACCAGAGCCTTAAATTCTTTAAATTTTTCAAATACTTTAGATTTCTTCCTCAAGAAATATATCCATGTATTCCTTGAGAAGTCATATATGAATGAAACATAGTACACAGACTTACCCAATGATGGAACCGACATAGGTCCAAACACATCACTGTGCACAAGCTCTAATATCTTGTTCGCTCTCTTAGCACCAGAAGGAAAACTCACCCGATTTTGCTTCCCATATACACAATGCTCACAGAAATCGAAATCCAGAGAGCTGTTAGACATACCTTCTACCATACCATTTCCATGTAGTATCCATAGGCCCTTCTCTCCAATATGTCTAAGCCTTTGATGCCATAGCATGGTCTTTTCTCTAGAGACCGCTAGGCTTTCCGCTCCACTTTCAGGAACCACAGAACTGTTGCACCCATCAATAAAAGTGCTACCCTGCTTAAATTAGTTCCAAATCAACTCCTCGTACGAACAATGTTTTTACACTTGCATCATCCATCTTGCTTAAAGAAATTAGATTTCTAGCCAATGCAGGAATGTGCAGAACACCAAGAAGTGTTCTAATCCTTCCACCTTGCAAATTTAGCTTGAATTTTCCATGTCTGACAATTCTTGCCTTCTTATCATCACCTAAGAAGAAATCACCACCATCATATTTCTCATACACGCATAACCACTCCCTATGGGGATTGAAGTGAAAGGAGTCACCCAAGTCAATCAACCATGACTCATGATCTAAATGTGTATTTTAAGAAGAAGCCAAATACACATCCCCACCTTCATCTGAGGTGGTTTTTGCCTCTGCAGAAGGAACATCATCATATCCCTTTCCCTTCTCAGGAGCTTTAGATCTGCAGTCCTTTTTGTAGTGCCCTTCCTTTCTGCATTCCAACATACCTTTTTACAAACTTTCTAGGAGATTTATATCTCCCTCTAGATTTAGATCTCCCACTCAAAAAATTATTATTGTTTATGTCTTGGGACCTTCCTCGTACAGATGAGACACCCCCATTCTAGCCCTCCACATTTCTCCGTCTCATTTCCTCTGATAGCAAGGCTGAGAAAATTTCATTAAAATTGAAGGTAGTTGTATTGCTACCTATTGCAATAACCATACTGTCCCATGAATTTGGTAGAGAACACAAAAAATTGATGCACTTATCTTCATCTGAGATTTTAATATCAATAGATGACAACTGACTTACCATAGTATTGAAGGCGTTCAGATGCTCTGTCACCGAGTCTCCATCCTTCATCCTCGGGTTATATAACTTTTTCTGCAGGAACAATTTATTCACCAGAGATTTAGATTGGTACAAAGTCCCTAGCTTGTCCCACAAGGTCTTCACCGTAGCTTCCCCAGATACATTCAACAATACTAAATCTAAGACACACAACCGTATTGTGCTCTTTTCCTTCCGATCCAGCTTCTTCCAGTCTTCATCTGACATTTCCATTGGTATAGTACCCAGATCTACCGCGATCCACTAATATTTATCCACCAGCAGATCCTCCATCTTGAGCTTCCACAACTCAAAACTCTGACCATTAAATTTCTCGATCTCTATCTTCCCACCACTCGCCATCTTCTTTCACTGCAAGAATCGATCCTACGTATCGAACAAGGTCTACCTTAGGCCCGAGAAAAAAACCCTCAAAGAAGAAGGCGTCCCCTTGAAGCCGAAACTAGCCTCCAATACCAAAATGTAGGTTTTAACCGAACATAAATTATCTACATGAATCTTATAACGTAAAATAAACAATAGCGAGAGCATAACACATAAAAACAGTATAAACACAGAGATTTTCCCGATCCTGAAATCGGGACAACCAGCCTTGATATTTCATTATATTCCTTTTAGTGTTACAACACATATATATACATGCCGAAGCATACATAAACCCCAATCCATTAACCCTGGATTATAACATAATCGTAGTTCCCTTGACCGGATCTACAAAATAACAGGGGCCGAAAACCATCGTACCCCAAAACCATGTGCAAACTCATGCACAAAACATGGGTGGGTTCGCATACCAAAAAAATTTCGCCAGGGTGCTGCCCCGGACCCCGACAGGGGGGGCTGCTGCCCCCCCTGTGACCCCCCTGCTGCGCCCGGCGCAACGTACAACTCGTGAGGCTAGTCGTGGAAAGATATAACACATACCCAACATCCAAGGAGGGCATTTTTGATGGTTGCTCATGCCTTTTAAGTTGATTAATGCTCCCTCAACCTTCATGAGACTGATGGATGACATTTTGTGACCTTTCACCAACTCATGATTCTTGGTGGTGTATTTGGTTGACATCCTAATCTTCAACTAGAGTTACCCCTTAACCCCTTGATCTGCTAGGGGTCGGTTACGTTGATATTAACGATGGTGTATTCATACTCCTTCTGAATAACCAATAAAGGGTCAAGGAAATTGACCAATATGTTGTCAAGTTTTATCTTATCCATCTCTGGGGTAAGCTGCTTTTCGGCTAACTCCACTGCTTTTGATCTCAATTTTGCCAATTTCTTCCTTCTCTCATATGATACTTGAGCCTTTGCCTTTCTCTTCCCTTCTAATTCCATAATAGTGTCATAGTGATGCCAAACAACTTCTTTGGAAAGCCTTCCTAGCACACAATACTAAGTTATGAGGGTATCTCAATTTTGCCAATTGCTTCCTTCTCTCATATGATACTTGAGCCTTTGCCTTTCTTTTCCCTTCTAATTCCGTAATAGTGTCATAGTGATGCCAACCAACTTCTTTGGAAAGCCTTCCTAGCACACAATACTAGGTTATGAGGGTATCATGTGTTTGTGGGTAATGCCATTATTACCATGTGTTTGTAGACTAATTAGTAAATTTTAATTAAATTTACTAATTCATAATTAATCAATTAATACATGATTAAAGACCCCTAATTAATCAATTGATATCATTAATACATGACTAATCATAATTAATCAATTGGTAGCATTAATACATGATTAAATATCCCTAGCTTAGCTTATTTTTTAAAATTCCAACAAATTAGCCTAATAACATTACCCACGTGCCCTTTTTCCAAAAATTCTTACCAATCAATTTCATTACCCACGCGCCCTTTTTCCAAAAATTCTTACTGAATTGATTTCATTATCTCTGCAACGGTGCTGAGAGTTCGATTCTCACCTAATCGATTTCATTATCTCTGCAACGGTGCTGAGAGTTCGATTCTCACCTAATCGATTTTATTATCTCTACAACAGTGCTGAGAGTTTGATTATTCGTTCAACCGATCAGTTGTTCGTTGGTTCGAGGGTTCATCAGGTTCAGGGTTTTAGCAGGGGACCTGTTGGTTCGACCACCAAAATGGTAATCATACACCAATCCTTTAGTTGTAATGTCCCCAATGTTTTCTCTAATTGCAAATTCTTTGTAGATAGGTGCATTTTATTCTATTTGTAAATTATAACCATCCTCAAAATTCATATCAGACAATAGTAAAGACCGGTTTGGACAAGAATCCCATATGTCATATACGCCTTGTATGAGAAACGGTGCAATACAACACAGAACCATCATGCGGTCTTGCGCCTTTATCAAAACATTCATTTCTCACTCACTCTGAGCTTACATCGCCTTTGGACAAAAGAATGGGCAATGTATGTTTCTTTTTGTAAGGGTAAACCTTTTTGTTTGATCTTTCAGGACCACAAACCCCAACTCTGCATTATGGTGGAAAATCCCCGTTTAACTTGGGAGATTAACACATGGACATGATCAGGGATCTATGCCGACTGCAGTTTGAACATGTGTCATTATCATGGTGGTGCACTGTCTCAACTACTAGACCAGACCACAGCCCAAAGGACATAATGAGTAGTGCATGTTACAACCTCAAATTCATAATTTCCTCCATCAAAGTGAAAAGGGTGAGCATATCTGGTAGGAAAGTCTCGTGCCTCTCTAGTTAGGGAAAAGGAATCCATTCTGTTCAGATGTTAGTCCTGAGAGCTGGCCCAAAAGGAATTTTCAGATCAATCAGAAGCTGGATAGGTGGAATTCGACTGTCCAACTGTTGAAATTGCAAAACAAAGGCACACAAGTTCTATTCTCAAGTTCCAGCAAGGTCAGCCTTGAAATGAGAAATATTGGGATCACCTAGCCATAAACCCATAATTCCTAAATGTACAATCCCCCCTTGCTATTATCCATCAATAATCCTCTCTAACAGTTCAATATACACAACATGTTGTAGGATAGAAATCCAGCTGGGGATTGTAGCAAATAAGAAAAAAATGGCTAAGTATATTGGAGTATGAGATAATGTATATAAACTTTGAAGTATTAAATGCGCTCTTATTGTTTCATATCCCACAATAATTGTCTTAGATAGAGTTGTAACACTCAACCTAATTAGCTATTCCACGTGCGATAATATTCCAACCAAAATTGTATTAGATGTTCCAACTTGCTTATCTTCTTATGAATGGGTATGAATTGGACTTGATAATGCATTCTCATAAATTTTATTGTCATATATTCAATGAAGTAGCTCACAAAATAAACACCTTCATTTCAATTACACCAAGGACAAATAAATCATACAATAGCACAATCATTAACTAGAAAGCTTCCACCCAGTTAACCATAAAAAATGGCCACAATATCATACCTAACTATACTTTTCTTTGTTAGGTACTTGAATGGTCAAACAAAATAGAAGCCTTAGAGGTATCTCATGGAGTAAGGTAAGATGCTAGGAAATAAAATCTATTTGTCGCGTAATCGTTTAAGTTAAATTGAATACATCTTGAAAAAAACCCTTAATATCCTAAGATAGCTTAAATCACAACTCTACAACCAAAACGTTTTTAGTGTGCCATATGATCAAGTATAATCTCTATCTCAATTCATCGTAAGCCTTTGATTTTCTCTACCTTTGCTAATACTGTTGCTGGGTATTTGATATCGAAAAATTAAATCACATTCTATATAAAATATAATTTAAAATCACCACTAATAAATACAAAACTGCCAACCAATGGTTGAGTATTTCTTCTAGTAAGCCTATCACATTCAGTAATTATAATAGGCTTTAATGATATTATACATACCTTATGTGGCCTAGGCTTGTGGATAACCTTTATAACTTGAAATATGCAAACATAGTACTTCAACACATTTTCAGACTTCCATTTGATCAAATCACTTTATGAAAAACTTGTTTCTTTCACAAATTTCAGGTCACAAATGACTGATACAAAGACTCGATGTGGATTTTTGTTAAATTTTCAATTAACAAAATCACAAAACCACACATTATTTTTATTGTTGGAAGACATCATAAATTTCATCATTCCCTTCAAGGAAAGGGTAAAAAATATATTTGATTCGATACATCCAGAGTCCAGAGGCATCTTCAAATACCATATGATATATACTATAAACATCTAGAATGAGGACACCTCCCAGGAACAAATCTTCAAATGTCAACAACTCAAGTTGAACAAATCTTATCAATCCCAAAGAGGTTTTTCCCCTTGTATGGGAAGTACTAAACTAGAGATATCCCCTACAAGATAAATGAACTGAAAAGGCTTATTTTACAAAATGCTTTACCATTGTTGGTAAAAAAATTCAAAATAACAGCATCTCTTGATGCAAAGATTAATGGAAAGTAAAAAAATCCATGACCTGAGTAAGATTCCAAGGATATACCATTCTTGTTCTTCAATCATTTCTCACACCACTTGTTGATCACTAGTTTTGGCATGAAGATTTTGATCCCTCTAACCCTAGTCAAGATCATTTTCTAATGTGGATTAAGTTTATGAATATGTTAGACAAGGCTAAATATGTGTAAAGTCGATGGCAGAAAGTTTGGGAAACGTTTCTCATATGTAATCAAGGCTTTCATAAAAAATGGCTAACCAACCCCCTCCTCCACCACCCAACACTGGAGCATTAAACTTGTTAATGGAGGTCAGATATTTGTACCAAAGATGTTGTATTTGAATTATCGTAAGACTTGTTTTTCCTATCAAGCACTTGATCACTATGGCAAGGATTGCCTCCACCAAAAGATGTTGAAACCTTACAAGGTGCCTGATGCAAAGGCTCCAGTTCCGTATGTGTAGAATGCATAATTCCAATGCAATGGTTCAAAAGAGGGTTCAAGTAGTAGAAAGCAAGAAGGAGAATGTTAAGTCTTCTAATATCAAATCTTCAAGCAACATCCCTAGAGTTTTCAATGATAAAGATGGTTGGAAAATTCAACAAAGTGGCAAAGGGAAATCCACATCTAATATTCAGAAATACCAACTGCGCACCCAAATCCCCTGTTAACACTTGAAATGGTCCAGTAACATGGTAACTAGAAATCTGATCACCATCACCACAAATTCCTCTCTGTTTTGGCTAGTGCATGTTGGCCACAGTAGGGACCTCCTGGATAATCTCAGCCAAAACATGAATTCTAACTTGCCAAAACAAAATCAGACCTGTGTAATAATTGAGGGTACAACAAGCTAAAAGGTGCAAATTTACACTTAAATTTATATTTTGAAACTCATTTTCCTTTTTTGTGTTTTCCCAAGGAAAATCTATGGAACTTGTATTCCATGGGTGGTACACAATGTGAACCTGCCAGTATAGGGTTGACTGAGACACACAACATAGGAGGCCAATGCATAGTATCGATTTCAATACCTCCTCCATTTGGCTCGAGGAAAAAATCCACTTGTGCTAGCCCACTGGACTTGAAAAAATGTTTTGAACATCTTGTACCATTTCAAAGCACTTAAGAAATATTGAGATTACTGGTGCCTTGCTAAACCTATGAAGTCCATGTTGGGCGAAAATTTCCAAAGTGAGGTTTGAACCAAGATGGGGAGGATATAACAACTTATCCTCTTAATAACTCTAGTTGAATCATATTAACAGGATTGCATGAACATATACATGCACCTTTGAATGATTTCATACTTTTAAGAATTCTGACTTTTTGACTGAATTACAGATCAAATCTTAATTTCAATCTTCACATATATTATCTTGATTCCTTATACTAAGGTCTAAAGAAAAGTTTACAGATCTATTTTGGATGAAAGGTCAAAGTGGGTTTGGGACTTGGAAAAGACTCATGAGTCAACCCAGAAAAGCCTAGTAAAGTACAAAATATAAAATTTACAAAACTTCCAGAAATATATATGTAGTTTATGTTCAACTTTGATATGAAACTTTACAATGTATATAATGCAAAATTAATTTGTTTGGATATCTGTAATTTTATTATGAAGTACATGATGCATAACTTATGCCATGGAACATGGTATGAAGAAATTTTTTTTTTGACATTAGAGTCTTTGTGCTCATCCTAAACTTTGGTAAAGGCTTCAGCAATAGAGTTCAAAAAAGTTTGAGAAATTCCACTTAAATACAACGTTATCATCCAACTAGTGCTTGTCTTGTTCCTATAGCTTAGGTTGGGAAGATACATGATATACGTTTGACAGTAAGATGTTGTAAATGACTTTAGATGAAAACCAAACCAGGCAGACTCGAAGAATAAACTGAAAGGTTGAAAACATGAATGTGTACAGGTTTGTCCTTGGCAGCCAGGTTTAATACAAAAAAGTAACTACACATCTATGGTTGTATCCTGTGTTCATTTCCACTATTTGTATGGTACTGATGAAACTAGTAGAAAGTCTACTTTAGAGGTTAGATCACTGCTATAGCATAATGTGGTTATGTTGTTGCTTTTCTAGTGTTTTGTTTCAATTTTTTTGTGATTTATACACAGCAGACTCAATAAAACTAAAGTTATGAAGCTGATTTTTTTCGATAATTAATATACCTTTTGAGATTTTAAAATTTCACTACAAATAACCTAGTTTAGTCTCATTGTCAACTCGTCTCTTGTTTGGGTGCCTTAATGTGCAATGACATATTTCCAGGACTAAATTCAATGCAAGGCATATCTGAAACTCTAACTCTATCTTCCGGTGTCTTATTAGAAATTATTTCAGTTTTCATTTTGTGTTTTCAAGTTAAATATTGTTTTCAAGTTTTTACATTTATAATTTTATTGCAATGTGGCAGACTAATCAGGGTAGTACAGGAACAACCCCGAGACAGGGTGATCGCGAAAAGGGTCCAACAAAAGAACATGTAAAGTGGCAGCATTGCTCTATCTTCAGGTATTTTAGTTATTTACATAATTGAAATAATATTAATTTTTTTCAAATATGCAAACACCTGGCCATGGTACGCCTGATGATTCCCTGTATGAGGAAGAGCTTTCTTCATCCCCATGTCCATTGCCCTTGCTGCAAAAAAAGGCGTGAAAAGCAACGTTGGAATTTGATAGTTTGGTAGACGTGCCTCAAACACCTAAAACAGAAGCGAGGATAAAAAAACTTATGACCCAGCTAGCAACGTATCAAGTAATAATAAAAAATCAGAAGGATATTTTTTTTGTTCTTCATGAGATGAATTGTGATAGTTTTATTTTTAATTTTTACATTAACTAAACTAACAAAAAGTTCTTTTTCATGTAGCATTATCTGACACTTGCTGAACCCGGTGTTGGTGGCAGTGGGACACAAGGGCAAGATATTGCCAAGCAACCCTCTCGTACACCTTCTACGCCTTTAGGTGCCAACCAAGAAACACACCCTGCCCAAGCAGACACTCAGCCAACCGCTGAACATGTTGGCAGTGATGAGGCTGATATGGCCAACTATATTATTGCGTTTCCTGGAGCTACACGTGTCAGCTCCACGGACACCATTCATGGCACGTTTTTGGTGAACGATAAAGGTGTCCCTATAAATCACGTGCAACTCCCAGGTAAGTTTTAATATTTTAAATATTTCATGTACTCTATGTAAACTATATTTTATCATGATTTTTATTTTTAAATTAATGATAATACCTTTTTTCTGTGTAGGAAACAATGAGTTCTACCAGTTTTTGGAGAGAAAGGAATTGTATATTTTTGGCCCAACGATACGCTCAAGGTGGAATTCCCATAATTCCAACCTGAAAAAATAACTTCTAGATTATCTAGAAGGCCTTTTTGGGGTGGGCACATTTGACAGAACAGTGGTGGCTCGGGTAGTTGGAAAATATTTGAAATACACCAGGGACACCTATAGGATGCACTTGCAATTTAACCATAGATACGAGCATCCTCTCACAGTTCTAGAGAGTGAGTGGAGAGCACTCATCCATGACGACAAAGAGAGAAGGGCAAAGACAGAAGGAAAATGCTAACTGGACCCGCAAGGTAAATTACAACTTTAATTCAATAGCTTTAATTTTCTCTATTTCTAAAATAAAAGTGTGCTACGTCATATCTGACTTCAATATTTTGATGATAGGTTGCCTGACACCTCGAAGGCAACCAAAGCTAGGATTGAAAAAAAGGGCCATCACAAGCTAGGCCAGGGCGACTACTTGAAATTAGCCGCAAGAATTTTAAGTAACTAAACATCTTATAATTAATTGTATCACCTTCCAATTTTTTTTTAATCCTATCAAATAACATTAAAAATACACAATCATATGTAATGTAGGGTGATGACTTCAGAATAGAAACTATAGAGGAAGATAAAATTATCGCTTTCCATTCCGGCTATCAAGCCGTAGTTGAACATCGCAGAAGCTTGGGGCAGGTCCCAAGATCCAGAATGCCTGATAAGGTAAAATGTTAACCTTTCAATATGTTTGTTTTCGTCCATAAATTTAATGTCTAACAACTTTGTTTAAATCAGGGGAGCACCATTTCCAACAAGCCAAATAACCCAGTTGTAGAGCCAGATGTAGATGTCCCTGTTGAGAATGCAGCAAGATGATGGAGCTTAGTGAAATGAAGTCGCCTTCACTAAGTGGGCCCGCAGGCAAATTCTGGCGCAAAGTCTATTTTTAGACTATGTCTATTTTTAGACATACGGAGCATAATTTGGGAATTCTACTTGGAGATTCTTAAAGTATGCGACATGTCAGTAAAAATAGATGAGACCCTTATTTTTAGGACCCAGGCTATTTTTAGACCGATCTCCTAAAAATATGGAAGTCAAATATTATTTACCCTTAATAATATTTTAACTATAAACAGCAGTTTACTCTCTTGGCGCACTTCAGTTTGAGTCATGGAGGTGACTCATGCAACTGACACAAGGAATCACGTGGTTCCTAGGGTTTGATGGCATCTTGCATGGTTGGCTTCAGTTAGACTTCAGTGGAAGGAGTTTTGGAGGAGTTAACGGGACAAGTAGTGGAGTTGTGTTCTGTTTGTTTTAGTTGAACTAGTTGGGATTAGTTAACTAACTAATCAACTAGATATGAGTGGAGTAAAATAAATAATATTTAATTTACTAAATATTAACTCATTAGTCAACTCAAGAACACTTCAGTTCACTACAGTGCATGATCAGTTCAGTGGAGACCAGAGGAAGAGGTAGATGAAAGGGTGAGTAAAGCTATCAGTTGGTAGATTTGTTTTGCATGAGATTTGCATTACACTTGGAGGAATTGTCCATGACAATTACGCAATCAAGGGAAGGGGATTCGAACCTTGAACCTCTTCATATACATGCCATGATTGCGCAATAGAGGCAAGGCAATTGGCGGGGAGTTTTGAACCTCAGACTTGTTCAAAACTGAGTCAGATTGTGAGTAACTTCATGAGAGAGTACTGAGTACTTGTGAGGAGTATTGTACTTGTTTGGTTACTTGATTTCTCCATTATAATATACACAATAGCTGCGGGGTTTTCAGCTATAGGCTTTCCCCATACATACCGAGTTAATGTGTGATTGAATTGATGTGAGATTGCTTCTGTTATTTCCGCATGTGACAATTAATTGTAGAAGAAGGTTATGTGTTATGTATGCAATTCGAAATTGATATATGACCAGGTTAATCTTCAGTGAAGAAGTGATTTATTCAGCTAATTTCTACATGGTATCAGAGCGAGATTAATTGTCGAAGTCTATTACGGTGATTGCAAACTTATTTCCTCGGACAGAGTCTGCATGCGGGCCAGGTAGCCTCCGTAATATTCATCCTTCTTTGTAAGGTGAAAGATCTGGTGAATGCCCTTTGCAGTCAATCTCTGATTTGGAAATAATTTGTTTTCAAGTATAGATCGGAAGCGATAGAGCTTGGAGTTTGGAATTCGAATTTTACAGAAGGTTGATTTTCTTGGTGCCGGTGTTGAAAGATGTCTTCTTTCAATGGTTTGCGACTCGAATATGCTCTTGAAGGCAGTTCGAACTATGTTGCATGGAAGGATCGAATGGAAGCAGTGTTAGAAGATAATGGTCCGAAGGAGTTCGTGGATGCGGATGTCCCAAAGCCCACTGATGCAGCTTTGGTCGATGCATGGCAAAAGAAGATCGCGAAATGTCGAAGGATCCTGTTGGAGGGCGTCAAGGATCATATTGTATCCAGCCTGCATGGAAAGGCTACTCCACATTTAATGTGGAAAGCTTTGACGGATCTATTCCAGAGTAAGAGTGACCAAAGGAAGCTGGCACTCAAAGATAAGCTCAGGAACATCAAGATGGAGAAGGGCGACAGTATCGCCAAATACCTCACGAAGTTCACTCAATGCAGAGATGAGCTGGGAAGTGTGGGGGTTACTGTCGATGAAGAGGACATGGTCGACCTGGCTCTTCTTGGTCTTCCGAAGGCTTGGCACTCATATCAAGATAGTGTCAATGGTCGGGAGAAGCTGCCGGGATGGGAGCGCCTTTGGGCGGATCTCATGCAGGAGGAGATAAGGAGGACTACTCGAGATGGATCTTCATCAAAGGGAGCCGATGAAGAAAACTGCGCTTTGGTTGCCAAAGCAAAGAAGGGGAAGGGTAAGAAAACCTCTCATTCTGGTGCAAAGGGCAAGAAGCAGGATATGGCGAAAGTGAAGTGTTTTCACTGCCATGATCACGGACATTATGCTACCAATTGTCCAAAGAAGAAGAAGAACAAGCAAGCGGAAAGATCTGCAGATGGAGAAGCTTTGGCTTCACAGTTCGAGCTTGACTTTTCACTGATTGCATGCTTGGTTTCAAGTGTGATGGGATCGGTGTGGTTCTTGGACAGCGGTGTGTCATTTCATATGACGGGAGATCGGGAGTTGTTCTCAGATCTGGAGGACAAAGATTTGGGTGTACACATCGAGATGGGCGATGACGGTAGATACAGTGCATCTGGTATCGGTACCGTATCCTTTCAGAGGGAGTCTGGTAAACCCTTTGTCTTAAAGGATGTAATGCATGTACCTGGATTGAAGAAGAACCTGATTTCAGTAGCGATGTTGGAGGATAAGGGGTATGATGTGGTCTTCAGCGAAGGAAAAGCTTTCCTGCGCAGTAAGACTACTGGAGAGACCCGGAAGATAGGGGTTCGAACTCAGAACCTTTATCAGTTGCAGGTAGATGACTGCGCAGCTATGGCATGCAAGGCGGGAGAAGTGGTGAGCCGGGATGATGAGGGCGAACTGTGGCACAGGAGATTGGGCCACCTTCACCATGGAGCTTTGAAGATTCTGCAGCAGATTTCTACCGGACTTCCTAAGGGCACCCTTGCGCAGTCAGATCAGTGCAAGGGGTGTACTTTAGGGAAGTATGTGAAAGCCACCTTTCACGAGAAGGATAGTCGCGCCACGACGATCCTTGAGAGAGTTCACACAGACGTGTGTGGTCCTTTCTCAGTTGCTTCGACAGCAAAGCACAAGTATTATGTGATCTTTGTTGATTATTTCTCTCGAAAGTGCCGGATCTTCTTCATGCAGAAGAAGAGCGATACATTCGCGAAGTTCTGTGAGTTTAAAGCACTGGTCGAGAAGGAGTCGGGGAAGAAGGTGATTGCTCTAAGGAGTGATAACGGTGGTGAATTCATCTCGGCTGAATTCAAGGAGTTCTGCAGCGCAGATGGGATTCGGAGAGAGCTCATCGCACCCCATAACCCACAGCAGAACGGGGTGGCTGAGCGGAAGAACAGAACGATCGTGGGTGCTGCACGGGCGATGTTGCATGATCAGGGCCTACCCCTTCACTTGTGGGCCGAGGCATGCAATACAGCAGTGTATGTGCAGAACCGTTGTCCTCACAAGGTTCTTGGCATGAGTACACCGGAGGAGGCTTATTCTGGCAAGAGGCCCGATATTTCCCATTTGTGGATCTTTGGTTCTCCTGTCTACATGCATGTGACGAAGGATGCGAGAAGGAAGCTGGATCCAACCGCTGAGGTTGGAATATTTGTGGGGTACACTGATACACCTCACAACTATCGGGTGTATTTTTCAGACAGTCGTAAGACTGTTGTGCGACGGGATATAAAATTTCAGGAGGAGAAAGCCATGCAGTGTTCGCTTGAGAGGGAGCTACACTTGCATGCAGATGAGGAGCCGTTAGTTCCTAAGGAGGAGCTTCCGGATGTGGATCAGCCACAAGAGGAAGTTCAGGAGGTGGAAGAAACCACCCATACAGCGCCAACCATCAGAGGGCGCATGCGCACTACAGAAGCTGAGCGACTGGCTCGGGATGCAGAGAAGGTTGTAGGACCACCTACAGCACAGCGCAGACAGAGACAGTCACCGGATCGGTACACTGGATACATGGCTCTTATGAGTCAATGTGTTGTGAAAGAGCCATCCTCTTTTGAGGAAGCTGTGGAGGAACCCGCATGGGTTGATGCCATGATCGAAGAATATGATTCGATCATCAGGAACAGTGCATGGGAGATTGTCCGAAGACCGGTTGGGAAATCAGTTGTAGGTTCGCGATGGATCTACAAGGTGAAGCAGGCGGCTGACGGGAGTGTGGAGAAGTACAAGGCGAGATTTGTCGCCCGTGGCTTCTCACAGATCGAGGGGATTGACTATGAGGAGACTTTTGGACCTGTCGCAAGGTACTCTTCCATACGGACGATCCTTGCTCTCTCAGCGCAGATGGGGTGGCACATTCATCAGATGGATGTGAAGACTGCGTTCCTCAATGGAGTTATTGAGGAGGAGGTGTACATAGAGCAGCCTGAAGGTTTCGAGATCTTCAGCAGTGATTCGCATGTGTGCCGACTCAAGAGAGCACTATACGGGCTGAAGCAAGCACCTCGTGCTTGGTACACTCGGATAGACAGCTACTTCACCGGGCTTGGATTCTCCAAGAGTGAGGCGGATCCAAACCTGTACCCGATTGTGGTGGAGGGGAAGCTGTTGATCATCGTACTGTATGTAGATGATCTGATTTTGACTGGCGACGAGCAGTTGATACTTTCATGCAAGGATGATCTTGCACGAGAGTTTGAGATGAAGGACCCGGGCATCCTTCATTATTTCCTGGGATTGGAGATTTGGCAGCGCAGTGGAGGACTGTTTGTTTCTCAGGGCAAGTATGCCCGGGAGATTCTGGAGAGGTTCAACATGCAAGGCTGCAAGCCTGTTGATACCCCTCTTCCTGGAGGTTGGAGGAAGGGAGATGCTACTTCGGAGGAGGTAGTGGATGCCACTGCCTATCGACAGTTGGTGGGGTCGTTGATGTATCTGGTCAATACTCGACCCGATATATGCTATGCAGTTAACCAGCTTTCGCAAGCTATGGTTAAGCCTACCAAGCTCTTTTGGAAGGCGGGCAAGCATGTATTGCGCTATATCAGAGGCACATCGGGATATGGTCTATGGTACAGACAGGAGGATGGAGTGAAGCTTTCTGGTTTCACTGATGCAGATTGGGCAGGGAGCCCGACAGACCGGAAGAGCACTTCTGGAGGAGTTTTCAGCATTGGGTCGACAGCAGTTTCTTGGTACAGCAGGAAGCAGAGATCCGTGGCACTCAGTTCAGCAGAGGCCGAGTACATGGCAGCAAGCTTGGCTGCATGTGAGGCTATTTGGATGAGGAAGATCCTCGCAGGTTTGTTCAGGTTGCATTTGGAGCCTACAGTGATCTACTGTGATAACCAGAGCTGCATCAAGCTCTCGGCTAATCCAGTATTTCATGATAGGTCCAAACATATCGACATCAAGTACCATCACATCAGAGATTGTGTCCAGCGGAGAATCATGATGCTTTCATATGTTCCCACGGAGGATCAGGATGCCGACATCCTGACGAAGGCGCTCACCAGGAGCAAGTTCGAATTCCACAGAGGCAGGATAGGGATTGCAGATAATCCATATCTTGCTGAGAGGGAGTGTTGAGAATGTAGCAAGATGATGGAGCTTAGTGGAATGAAGTCGCCTTCACTAAGTGGGCCCGCAGGCAAATTCTGGCGCAAAGTCTATTTTTAGACTATGTCTATTTTTAGACATACGGAGCATAATTTGGGAATTCTACTTGGAGATTCTTGATGGATGCGACATGTCGGTAAAAATAGATGAGACCCAATTTTTAGGACCCAGGCTATTTTTAGACTGATCTCCTAAAAATATGGAAGTCAAATATTATTTACCCTTAATAATATTTTGACTATAAACAGCAGTTTACTCTCTTGGCGCACTTCAGTTTGAGTCATGGAGGTGGCTCATGCAACTGACACAAGGAATCACGTGGTTCCTAGGGTTTGATGGCATATTGCATGGTTTACTTCAGTTAGACTTCAGTGGCAGAAGTTTTGGAGGAGTTAACGGGACAAATAGTGGAGTTGTGTTCTATTTATTTCAGTTGAACTAGTTGAGATTAGTTAACTAGCTAATCAACTAGATATGAGTGGAGTAAATTAAATAATATTTAATTTACTAAATATTAACTCGTTAGTCAACTCAAGAACACTTCAGTTCACTACAGTGCATGATCAGTTCAGTGGAGACCAGTGGAAGAGGTAGATGAAAGGGTGAGTAAAGCTATCAGTTGGTAGATTTGTTTTGCATGAGATTTGCATTACACTTGGAGGAATTTTCCATGACAATTACGCAATCAAGGGAAGGGAATTCGAACCTTGAACCTCTTCATATACAGGCCATGATTGCGCAATAGAGGCAAGGCAATTGGCGGGGAGTTTTGAACCTCAGACTTGTTCAAAACTGAGTCCGATTGTGAGTAACTTCATGAGAGAGTACTGAGTACTTGTGAGGAGTATTGTACTTGTTTGGTTACTTGATTTCTCCATTATAATATACACAATAGCTGCGGGGTTTTCAGCTATAGGCTTTCCCCATACATACTGAGTTAATGTGTGATGGAATTGATGTGAGATTGCTTCTGTTATTTCCGCATGTGACAATTAATTGTAGAAGAAGGTTATGTGTTATGTATGCAATTCGAAATTGATATATGACCAGGTTAATCTTCAGTGAATAAGTGATTTATTCAGCTAATTTCTACAGTCCCTCACGTGCAACCTAATCATTGTAGTGGGGACCAGGCTGACAATGCTACTATTAGTGAGGGTCGTGACGGTAATTAATTTCCACTTATAATTTTTTCTAATTATACCTTGATGGTTTTCCTTATAATGTTTTTTTTTTAAATGACAGAGAATGTTTCCCTTGAGGATATTACCACCAAAGAGGAAGACAGGGCAACGGTCCCAACAACGACAACTGGTGCACTAGGTAAATAATCGCATTGCAATTTTTTTATTATTAATATTACCGAACTAGTTCAATGATATTTAAAAACTGAAAATTAAAATTTAATATTATCTATTTTTGTAGGCGATGCCTCGTCACTGGATGAGACCAGACATCTTGACTACGCAACTAGGTCAGCAGTGCGGGAAAGGCACGAAACAGGAGTAGAGCATGATGATATTGATGATGTAATTAGGAGCTTTAGAAATAGGAAGAAGAAAAAGAAAATTTGATAATGTAAAATATTGTATTATTATAAGACAAACGTTACCATACTTGGAATGTTTTTTGCGTTATATAAAAAACTCATTTATCATACTATTTTTATGTCAAGCACTAATTTCAATGTTTCCTTGCATAATTTTTGTTTCATTGTTTTTTTATTATTTATTGAATATTTTTTTATGCTCATGAAAGTAAAATATGAAATATAGATTGGGTATTGGGGAATTGAGAGTGATGTGAGGGGGGGGAGGGGCCATAAGAGCTTCCACCTTCACGTGGTTGGCCCTGTTTAGTAGATAATAATTTATTGGAGCGATTTAATCTTGGAGCAAACCTCCCTCAATCCAACATAGAAACAAAAAAGTCACTGTTGACTTAGTTGCTACTCTTTCAGATCGTGGGAGGCTTGTTCCAAGTTCATGCGACTCCAATAAATTGTTCTTGAAACGAAGAGGAGCTTATTCAAGTATGTTTTGACATTTTCAACATATGTTCTAACATTATCATAAGAATGCATCTTAGAGTAAAAATACTACATCAATTACTTGTATTTATTGTATAGATAATGATGGATTTTGATTGACTTGGCAGTGCAGGTACAAATCCTCTTGCATCATGAGAAATACAACTTGTCAACCAGGGTCATGTCCAAGATATTTTTGCTTGTGCGCTTGACCAGGTTCGTAATGTCACATTTTGTAAGTTCCTTTACAGTTCATAATTCAATATTAAGCTTGTTCATGATTATTATCTAGGTTTTTGTATGTGTTTTTTCATCTATTTGATTGTAAGAAACTCTGCATGTTTCCTGTTGTTCACTATGATTTCTCCCATTACCACTCCCAGGATGAATCTGACTTTATTTTTACATAGGTTACTTTATTGTTACTATGATTTATCCATTTACGATTTCATAGGTTACATCATGTAAAGTTGTCAATCTCAGGTTGGTGATGAGCTTTAGTTCTCCAGATTTGGGGCTTTTCTGATATTTTCTCCCTCATGTCATTCCTGCATCACCTCGTTGTTTGAGCATGCCAATTGTCTAGCACTTGTACCAATTGGCACATGTCAATATCTGAGTGGTGCCACATGTCACCTATTTTCGGCCCACTTGACCACCTAAAAAACTCAAATCCACACACCATGTGTCTTTATAATGGAGTGCCACATGTCCTAGATATTTTAGATGCTAACATCATGCTTCTAATGTGTTATGTCAACCAATCATAGTGGTCCATGTGACCTTATGCCATGTCACCAGTTTGGAAGAGATATTTGAGCCTTTTCTTTTCATGATTTTTCTATTATAATTTTTTTCTTCAGGACGGGAAATCCCTTTTGCAATAGAGGGGGATTTTCCCATTTCCCTGGAGTCATCTCCTAGGACACCCTTCAAGCCATCATCCAAGAGGCAATCTGCAACTCTCTGTTTTTGTCCTCTTTCCCTTGAATTATGCGCTTCTAGAAGACCAATTATGGCACTCTTCTAGCCCTTATCCCATTGCTTCATCATTGTATCAACTTCTCCCACAGGTTGCTTCTATTTTTTGTTCACTTAAAGGAAGAAAACACTACCCTTGGGTGAGGTTGCTCCTCAACTATCCCTACCGCACTTATGGAACAACCAATAATATGAATGTTTCCCTTACTTATGGAGACACCCCCTATGCTACTGCACATTCAATTCCAGGAGCTACTTGCTAAGGAACACTCCTACACTATGCCTAATGACCCTCAAAACAATCCTTCTAACTATTGTTGTATCAACCTCCCTTTTTGGTCTTTTAGACAAAGGTGACCCTCACACCATCAAGCACATAATGCTATCACAAGACTCAAACCCAATCCTACATCTGTTCTCCACAAACTTCTCTTCCAATTCCTTAAAATGTGATTTGTATTTTTTGAAGAACTCGGCCCTGGTTAGGGCACCTATCCCTGCTCAAATCCACCCTTCCCCCCACTTGTAAGCCTTCTTCTTTATGTGTTCTTGTTGGAGACAGTTGTGGCCTTATTGTGGCTTGTAAGTACCTCTAATGGCCTTGCTACAGGATAGTAGCCCATTTATATTTGTAAATGAAAATGAGCAGACATAACATGGACCTCCTTTTCCCCAAGGAATAAGGTTTAGAGTTGGACTTCTCCTCCTAGCCATGATAGTCCATGGTTATTAGAATGGAATGGTTAGAGATGCTTTTCTATTGCAAAAAAATTCGGGACCTTGCCTAGTCTTGAAATTTCAATGACATTGGGGCTATGGCAGCCTCCTACTCTGCCTCTTGGGCCTTGGTACTGATGCACATAGTAAGGGGGATTTCTTCTCAAATTGTGAGGGAGTGAGACATAGTAAGGCCCGACGGATATGTCGAGTAACCAATTGGTGGTGGTGCAGAGGCTGGTACCTGTGGCCCTGGCCTATGATATGAGTTCAGGCTTGGATAGTCTGTTCCATAAGCTATCTGCATCTATGGAATTAACTACATTTGTGGAGATACTGCAGGTTGTAATGATAGCTTCTCCTTCTGGCCATCAGCTGCAAGTTTCATAATAACAATCCTTCCATCCTTGTTCTTTCCTTCCAGTGCTTATTAGGCATCCTTGTTCTTTCCATAGCTTTGAAGATCTGGAATGACCAATTAAAATCTTCAATCCATTTTGTTTAAAGCCATGCTTTCACTTGCTATAAATACACTTCCATAATGGGATCCAAGTGGGTAGAAATATCAAGGGACTAAAAGTGGAGGGTAGAAGCTCGTTAGTCCAAGCTTAGATCCTTATATATAGGACAGTGGAGCGGTGGATGTTATTTCTGTTTAACTTTATATTGGTTATGTAGTTTACCCGATTACTATTCCATTGAGGTTTGGATGTGACTAGTCAGCTCAAGCTAGGACCCTTCTGTTTCAATCCACTACTAATTCCAGAGTAATAGGATTTTTCATTGTAAATTCACTGCTTTCCATGGGGATTAGAGTTTGTCATTGAGGTTATTTGAGCTGTGATCTTGATGCTGTTCCTTTTTAAACATACAACTTTGGTTGAGTTTGGTTCTTGCTGAACATGCCTTTTTTAGGTTACACTTCCTTTAAAGGCTAATCTGTTAAATTTGGGATTTTTCCAGTGTAATATGGGCATTACATAAATGTGTGCGAGTTTTCTATACCTCTCAAAAATGATTCTTTAATGTCCCAAATCTGCAAATGAATGTCCTTCCATGTCTTAGGACTAATACTTGGATATGTCTCTTTGCTTGATATGGCAACCTTCAATCTCAAAATGAATCATCTCATTTTTATTTGTGGGTATGGACTGTCATATGGACAGGGGTTTTCTTCTGTCATATTTTTATAGTGTTATTTCATATTTATGCCCATGTCATGTTCCTGCAATGTGAAATGCTTGTTTTCCATTGCTATTTTCTTTTAGTTATTATAAATTGTATTTGCTCTGGTCTGATACACGTTTCCAATTCTTGCAGAAAAGGCACTGTTTGGAGAAAAGGAGTGGTATTTATTCACTCCCAGGGATAGGAAGTATCCAAATGGTTCTCACCCCAATAGGGCTGCTGGCTCAAGATACTAGAAAGCCACAGGTGCAGATAAACCCATCACTGCTAAGGGCAGCAACATGCATGTTGGAATCAAGAAGGCTCTGGTTTTCTATGTCGGAAAAGCACCTAAAGGAAACAAGACTAATTGGATTATGCACGAATACCACCTTGCTGATGTCAATAGATCTGCAAAGAAGAAGGGTAGCTTAAGGGTAAGCAACTGTTCCTGTGTATTGTCTTCTGTGCATATTCTTGTGTGTCAATAAACAGTGTAGGTGTTGTTTGGTTTAAAACACCTGTTAGGCTGGATGCCATTGTTGCCTAGTCATGAAAGGGCCCAAGTCAGCTAGACTCGTCACTCTAGGGAATAAATCTTGTTGTGGAGGTAAATCCCCTCTACGGACAGAGGCGATCCCTACTAGCTCAGAACAGGTCTAGCAACAATCGTAACACACTATGGTGCAGGTCCCTAATTGCAATAAACCAACTTGCGAAGAAGGCTTACCTCGAATCCAACGCTTTTGTTTGTAGAGAAGGTAGCACTCCCGTTCCTTTGCTCTGGCAGATCACAATCCTCACGCTCATCGCGATCGAAAACCTGCACACGCAAGAAACACAACAAACACAAGCGTAAAATCCAATATATACAATTATGTGTCAGTCAGAGAGGACACAACTCATGATCATAATGAATAAAACGAGTGGAACCATAACCAGTAGTCGCTTATCATTAATTCGTACAAAGGAAAATACAACCTGGCTCTAACGCTGAATCTTCCTTTGGCGGGTCGTTAGCGGAATACATCTCTATAAAGCTCGTCGGGAATGGGGATAAAGTCTCTCTCTTCGATCGTCAATCTCCTTGCTATTGATTTGACACTATGAGGACTATTGCAGCATTCTTTAGGCTATGAAGGCTCTTGGAGATTAGCTTGCAAAGGAAAATGGCAAGCTTATATAGATGGTGGAAGGGGAGTTGGGATCCCTATAATCATGCGATTGGCCCTATCCTCAAGGAAGCTTCCATGAGAGGTGGCAAAACTACTTCCTTTACATGGAGAACAGAAGCCAAACGTCCCAACTCAATTTAGAGACCAGTTTAGGAGTTGGTTGGAGTCAATCTTCCGCCATTTACTTTTAAAAAACACCCTTTATTAAGCCTAGCGCGAGTGCGACTCTGCGACAGAGCACCAATTGGCGCGCCCTCTTTGAAGGATTTCCCCCATTGGCGCGGGTATAACATTGGCTAGTTGCGCCAAGGATGAAAAGGATATTTTTAGGGTTTTTCACAAGGAGATGTCTTCAGGGAAATGAAAGTACATGTCTAGGGGAATGCCATGAAAGTGTTTTCAAGTTATGTCACTGCTCACAAGTCACGGAAAGAGCCCTCCAATGTGCGGGACGGGGAATTGCAAGGACGGTGACAAATTGCTGTGTAACAAATCTATTTGGGAAACAGGGGTTTATCATTTAAGTTATAAAATCAAGGGTTTTTTCACGATTAGATCACGATGAATTGATGCTACACTGATATCATAATGAGACTGTGGATATTCATTTGATCAACATATTATTGATAAATATGATTATGTCCAACCATATTATTGAAGAGCTTCAAGGGCTTTCCTCATTTGATGAAAAATACACTTCAAAACTTTATACATTAAATCATTTGTATACATGAGTTTAGATCATAAATATAGCATCATATAGCATTCAATTCTTTGTAATCATAATAACAAAGCTTAAGGATTAGAGGAATCCTAGTGATGCATCGAAATTCTTTGAATATATATACAATAAAATTCTTACTCCTTTTTGTTGATACATATTTCTTGCATAGGTTTTGATTTCAATGCAACAACATAGTTAGATCAATTGCTCGCTTTCTGAACATAGAACCAATTTGATGGTTTTCTTCATATAAGTTGACTCAACATTTTCTTTGGATTTATCTATAACTTCGATTGATTTCTCTGTGATAGTTTAGATGTTGGAAAGAGGCTACATGTCTTCCTAATGCCCAAATCAAGTGCATTAGTTTCTCATATGGATGTTTGGTCCTGAATGCCATCAGACTGTCCCCCGCTAGCAGCTGCATTTGTCACTTTTTATGTAATGCGTTGAACTTTTCTAATCCCTTTGACCTATACTTTTGCACTTGTTATTAATAAAATTACCTTATCTTTTACTAAACCATATGGTTTTCTGAGCTAACCACAAGCCTTGGAAATTATAAGACAATCTGTTGGCCTTAGAGCTGAACATGCACATGAAATGTCTGAGTAAATTAAAGAATCTGCATGATCAATAATGTAGCCCAAGCTCCCAAGCCATGGGCCTGAAAAGGCTGAACTGTAGCATTGGAATTTTCTTAGAATTTCTATCTTTTCTAATGTACTGCCAACATTATAGATGTACATTGTAAACTATAGATGCTACTTAAGAAGAGAATGTGAGGATTTGAAATACAAGATATATTTGACCATCTGACCAGGCAACTGCACTAGCTAGAATAAAGTGGCAACAGATTCTCAGAGTTATTGATCACAGTCATGCTTCTGGTCACCTTCCTACTTCTGAAATTAAATTTTGTTAAGGGAGTGCTATCTTGTACAAACAATAGATTGATTTCCTTGAAGCCAGTACTCCTCTCTTCACAATTTTATTAAGTTAAGGCAATAAAGACATCGTTCTTCTCCAAGATGATTTGTGAGTAGCAAGAAAAGACATGTATGAAGGTAAAACTGGTTTGCCTATGAATTGCAAGGTTGTATCTACAACCCTCTTTAGATATAAAATATTCAAGATTTAAGTACACATCCCTCAATTGAAGTTCATAGAGGATGGCAGAAGAGAAACTTCCCTATATTTTTGAAGCAATCATACACACCCAATTTTAAGAGGATAATATATAAACAATAGAAAGCCTCACATTATTAATATCAGGACACAAAATCTTTCAAGCTAGATGAAACATCTTATTCAAGGAAATATATTGTACATAATGTTTTATGATTGGTAGGGGTGACATTAGGTAAGGCTTGGTTTCTCCGAGACATCTTGATATGTGCTTCTCTATAGAGGCTAGACTATTTTCTCTAAAAGAAGAAACAAGACCTCATGGTTGCAGAGGACATTTTAGTGGACGATGTTCTCGCAAGTACGCATGTAGATTAACTCAAGTGATCAAGGGCACAATTTGTTGGCCATGAGAGATTATTAGGGTTTAATCAATTATGCCATTACTTATTGTCAATAATTTTGTTATTAATGAGTACCATTTTTTTCTTAAATAAGAAATTTTATATTAGGAAGCTAAGTCTATTTAAGGATTCTAGAGTGAGCTTTATCCCGAGGTTTATATTTAGGGTAATGTTTCCAGCAATGCAGTTTTTATTCGCTGGTTATAATTTTGTTACAAATTTAAATATAAGTAAAGTACTCATAGGAAAATATGAAAACAACCATAGTTTTGAAGAACATATTCTCTATCGTTACGTTGTGGGCTTGTATCCCACAATTAGGTAAATGGGTTGTTGGGAAAATTTCTTGTGCTTGGGTACAGGGTGGAAAAGTCAGATGGATTGTAGTAGAACTGTTGTTGAGACTCAGAATGTGTCATCATTTGAGTTTTTTTGCACAAAATTTTCCCATGATGAAATATTTGCATTAATTGAAAGAATATATTGTTGGAGTGATAAATCTATGGATAGAAATAGTGAGGCAGGAGAATGCATCTTGGTGGGAATTATTTTCTTGTAGGTATATTATAGGCAGCTCAAAACATTTATTTGAAGTCGTATAGAAAGGATGTATCATGCATATATGGTAGCTTGAGAGTGATAATCATCTCACACATGGAGTATATTGAAAGAGTTGATTTTCTTCCAGAATTTTATGCTCATCTGTATCCCTATATATGTCATGTAGAAAGAATGTGATTGTGACATAAAGTTAATTTTCTGATTTATTATCTTGATGTGATAAAATATTTGAGACTGCAATACACAGGTTGTTATTCTATCACTATATTTCACATACTATTAAGTTATGAAATGACGTTTCTCTGGAGTTCATTTGATAATGTTTGCAGGCAAATTGTCCTTGACATTCTGACATTTTCATTGCTCATCTACTGTTTCATTCTATTGTAGTTTGTATTTTAGGGAATTTTACAGCTGTGCGTTAGTATTTACTATTGTGCACCCTAATAGGTCGGGTAAATCTTTCTGTAGTTAATGGTTTCAGATGATGAGAAAGATGCATTGTCAACAGATACAGATGAGCTTATTGATTTTGATGACAATGAAGGAATCAGTGGGGATGAAGAAGATATTTTCAGAAGCCTTCTTGCCAGGGCAGGTTTTCATCTTACATATGGTGATAATCCAACTATTTTATTGGACCCATTGCAGCTGCAAGTTACATTAAGCGAAAATTTGTTGATGGATGTTGGTGCAATTTCAACCTTTTTGACTGGTCTTCAGGTTTATTTAGATGATCTAGCCAAAGTGAAGTGGCTTTTTCTTCCAACAAAGGTTTCATCTACTTCTGGTGGGAGTAAAAGTGGTAGTAAAGGAGAAAACTCATCTCTTAGTCTTATGAACTTGTTAATGGGTGTGAAGGTATTGCAACAGGCTATTGTTGATCTAATTTTAGATATAATGGTAGAATGTTGTCAGCCATCTGAAGGAAAGAAGAACAATGATACTTCTGACCAAGGGTCAAAAGATATTTTGGATGCCAATGGAAATTCTATTTGTAGAAATAACATGGAATTACAAGGAACAACTAGAAAAACTTGCATTGCACATAATCCAATTGGTCAATGCTTAGATGTCAGTCTTGATGGGGCATTGCAAATGCAGGTAGTAAAAAGTAGTGATTCATTGGAATCTCTGTTGGCAGGGAAAGCTGTCGTTCCACCTACTTCTTTGGTGTGAGAAGCAAACCTACAATACCCTTCACCAGCAAACAATGCCAACCAATTGCTAAAGGTGTACAGTTTTCAATTGTACTGCATAAATATTGTTGCCTTTTATAAGAGAGTTATTTCATGAATGATAGATTCAGTCGTATATGGTATTTAATGCAACCTGCTTTTAGTTATTGAACCAATATACTTTTCTACTTGATATTTTAATTTTCCACTGTAATATGCTTACACATTTGCATGTTCTATAGCCTAAATGTCCAGAGCAGTGTGATGAGCTTCTAAGAATGATTGTCAATTCTCTGAGGGCACTAATTGGTGTTGTGCCACAAGGCTGTTTAGAACCTCGGTGGTGACTAGAATCAGCAAAGAAGATTGCTTTTGTCTTGGAGAGGTCTCTTAAACATTTGCAGCCAGATTTGATTTCACTAGTGCCAAAGCTTGTGGATGCATCTGAGCATTCGTTGGCTGCATATGCATTGTTGACCCAACTCCACAAAATTGTAGAAAATAATATAAATAATGCGTTATATGTCTAATATTATCCTGATCATACACTATTTGACTTCATGCACAATAAAAAATCTATTCCACCATTGATCATTACTTGTGGAAATTAAATCAATTGCATGCACACATTGAAACCATACAAATTCACACATATGAACAAAATGTTTTAACGGGAAAGCCTGAAGCTAAAAACCCAAAATATCTGTATAATATATATGTCATAGATATCATGTAACAATCCTCATAAAAATTTTATCATATCAAGCTCTCAGTACAATAAAATCGCTACACACTAATCAAGCCCGATCTAGCAAATCCATGCACCGATATCTGCCACCTACTAGCCTGCCTCTACTGCACAATCACTACTGAAGAATGGCTCTGAATGAACTTTAATTGGTCCAGCCTTGCTCACACAATCCTAATTGGCTTCTCCATCAATGTGTGTGCAAATCTTATGCACCAGTATAGTCACAACTGATAGTCACACTGCTCTTTCACCTACCTCTCCACTAGTCTCCACTGAAACTGTCCATGCACTGCAGTTAACTGATGTATTCTTTAGTTGATTTATGAGTTAATAATTAGTGAATTAATTAATAATTAATTCACACCACTCTCACTAATTGTATCAATCAGTTAGAGTAGATACAACTAGCTCAACTAAGTTAAACTGAACACAACTCCATTAACTGTCTCATCAACTCCACCAAACTCTGTCACATGAGTTCTAACTGAAGTCTCCATGCAATAGCTTCACTTAACCCTCAGGAATAGCATAATTCCTTGTCGACTCTGTGCCACATCGTACTTAAGCGAAGTGCTCAAGAGAATAAGATAATGTTTAGAGTCCAAATATTATTAGAGCTAATAATATTAAGCGTATCTATTATTTTTTAAAATTTGTGATCTAACTCTAGAGTCACTTGAGTATGTAAGGGAATAGAAGTCCATCTATTTTTCCAACTTGACCAACCATCCACAAATAGCATCCACTTAACTCATAGAATATGATCGACATGTCTAAAAATATACTTGCGCCAAAAATAGCCTGCGGGCCCACTTAGTGAAGGCGACTCTTTTCACTAAGCTCATCATCTTGTTGCAATATCAACACTCCCTCTCAACAAGATATGGATTATCTACCACCCTGATCCTGCCTCTTTGGTATTCGAATTTTCTCCTGGTGAGTGCCTTCGTGAAGATATTAACATCCTGATCCTCCGTAGGAATGTATGAAAGTAACATGATCTTCCGCTGCACACAATCTCTGATATGATGATACCAGATGTCAATGTGTTTAGATCTATCATGAAATATTGGATTAACTGAGAGTTTGATGCAACTTTGATTATCACAATATGTCACAGTAGGATCTAAGTGTGAATCGAACAACCCGACCAAGATCTTCCTCATCTATATAGCCTCACATGCAACCAAACTTGCTGCCATGTACTCGGCCTCCACTGAACTGAGTGCCACGGATCTCTGCTTCCTGCTGTACCAAGAAACTGTTGTTGACTCGATACTGAAAATCCCTCCAAATGTGCTCTTTCTGTCTGTTGGGCTCCCTGCCCAATCTACATCTGTGAAGCCATGCAGATTCACCTCATTCGACTGTCTGTACCATAATCCATATCCCGATGTGCCTCTGAGATATCTCAATACATGCTTCCCCACCTTCCAAAAGAGCTTGGTAGGCTTAACCATAGCTTGTGAAAGCTAGTTAACAACATAGCATATGTCCAGTTGTGTATTGACTAGATACATGAGAGAACCAACCAACTGTCGATAAACAGTGGCATCCAATACCTCTGCCGATGTAGCATCATATTTCCTCCAACCACCAGGAAGGGGAGTGTCGATAGGCTTGCAGCCATGCATGTTGAACTTCTCCAGTATCTCCCGGGCATACTTACCTTGAGACACAAACTGTCCATCACTGCGCTACCAAATTTCCAATCCCAGGAAATAATGAAGGAGGCCCAAGTCCTTCATCTCAAACTCCTTTGCAAGATCAGCCTTGCATGAGAGTATCAACTATTCATCACCCGTCAATATCAAATATCTATATAAAGTACAATAATCAACAACTTACCCTCCACCACAATCTGGTATAGGTTCGGATCCGCCTCACTCTTGGTGAATCCAAGACCGATGAAATAACTGTCTATAAGTGTGTACCAAGCACGAGGTGCTTGTTGCAACCCATACAACGCTCTCTTGAACCTGCACACATGCGACTCGCTGCTGAAGATATAAAAACCTTCGGGCTGCTCTATGTACACCTCCTCCTCAATGACTCCATTGAGGAACACAGTCTCACATTCATCTAATGAATGTGCCAACCCATCTGCACTGAGAGAGTTAGGATGCTTCGTATGGAAGAATACCTTGCGACAGGTGCAAAGGTTTCCTCATAGTCGATCCCCTCAATCTATGAGAAGCCCTGGGAAAAAAATATTTCCTTGTACTTCTCCACACTCCCGTCAGCAACTTGCTTCACTTTGTAGATCCATCTTGAACCTACCACTGATTTCCCTTCCGGCCTTGGGAAAATCTCCCATGCACTGTTTCTGACAATCGAATCATATTCTTCCACCATGGCATCTACCCATGCAAGGTCATCCACAGCTTCCACGAAAGAGGATGGCTCTGTCATGATACACTTGCTCATCAAAGCCATGTATCTAGTATATCGGTCAGGTGACTGTCTCTGTCTTCACTGTGATGTAGGTTCTCCTACAATCTTCTCTGCATCAAGATTCAGTCGCTCAGCTTCTGTAGTGCGCTTCCGCCCTCTGATGTTTGGCGCTGCATGAGTGGTTTCTTCCACTCCATGAACCTCCTCTTGTGGCTAATCCACATCCTGAGGCTCATCCTTAGGAACTAATAGCTCTTCATCTGCATGCAATTGTAGCTCCCTCTCAAGCAAACAGTTCATGGCTTTCTCCTTATGAAATTTGATATCCCATCGCACAACAGTCTTCCGACTGTCTGGAAAATACACACGATAGTTGTGGGGTGTTTTTGTGTACCCCAAAAATATCCCAACCTCTGCGGTTGGCTCCAGCTTATTCCTGGCATCCTTCGTCACATGAATGTAAACAGGTGAGCCAAAAAGCTTCAAATGAGAAGTATCAGGCTTCTTACCAGAAAACGCCTCTTCGGGTGTACTCATGCCAAGTACTCTATGAGGACAACGGTTTTGCACATAAACCGTTGTATTGCATGCCTCAGCCCACAAGTGTATGGGAAGGCCCTGATCATGCAACATCGCCCATGCAGCACCCACGATCGTTCTGTTCTTTCGCTCCGTGACCCCATTCTGCTGTGGGTTATGAGGCGCTATGAGCTCTCTTTGAATTCCTTCTGCGCTGCAAAAGTCTTTGAATTCGCCAAAAATGAATTCACCACCATTGTCACTCCTAAGAGCCTTCATGTGCTTCCCCGATTCTTTCTAAACCAGTGCCTTGAACTCACAGAACTTTGAGTATGTATCACTCTTCTTTTGTATGAAGAAGATCCAGCACTTAAGAGAAAAATCATCAACAAAGATCACATAATACCTATGCTTTTCTGTCGAAGCTACTGAGAAAGGTCCACACACGTTTGTGTGAATTCTCTCAGGGATCGTCGTGGCATGACTATCATTCTCATGAAAGGTGGCTTTCACAAATTTTCCCAAAGTACATCCCTTGCACTGATCTGACTGTGCAAGTGTACCCTTGGGAAGCCCAGTATAAATCTGCTGCAAAATTTTCAAAGCACCATGGTGAAGATGGCCCAATCTCCTGTGCCATAGCTCGCCCTCATCCCAGCTCACCACTCCTTCTGCCTTGTCTGCCATTGCTACGCAGCCATCTACCTGCAATTGATAAACGTTCTTAACTCGAACCCCTATCCTCTGGGTTTCACCAGTTGCCTTACTACGCAGGAAAGCCTTTCCCTCGCTAAAGACAACATCATATCCCTTGTCTTCCAACATAGCCACAGAGATCAGATTCTTCTTCAATCCTGGAACATGCATGAAATCCTTTAATATGAAGGGTTTACCAGACTCCCTCTCAAAGGAAATGGTCCCGATACCAGTCGCACTGTATCTACCATCATCGCCCATCTTGATGTGCACTCCAAGCTCCTTCTCATCCAGATCACTGAACAAATATTTGTCTCCGGTCATATGGAAAGATGCACCACTGTCAAGAAACCACACTGAACCCATCATACTTGAGACCAAGCATGTGATCAGTGAAAAATACAGCTCAAACTACGAGGGGCCTCTAGCCTCGCAAATCTAGAGTTTTCTCCATTATTTTTCTTCTTTCCTGGACAATTAGTGGCGTAATGTCTGTGTTGGTGACAGTGAAAGCACTTCACCTTGGACATGTCCTGCTTCTTGCCTTTCGCACTGGATTGAGAAGTATTCTTCTTTCTCTTCCCCTTCCTTGATTTGGTAGCCAAAGCGCAATTTTCTTCATCTTCATTCTTCGATGAAGATCCATCCCTGGTACTCCGCCTTATCTCCTCCTGCACAAGATCCAACCAAAGTCGCTCCCATCCTGGCAGTTTCTCCCGACCATTGATAGAGTCCTCATAGGAATTCCAAATCTTCGGAAGCCCAAGGAGAGCCAAGCTCACCAAGTCCTTTTCATCTACAATCACCCCCACACTTCCCACCTCATCCCTGCAATGGAAAAACTTCGTGAGGTACTTGGGTATACTGTCGCCTTTCTCCATTTTTATCTTTCTGAGTTTATCCTTGAGCGCCAACTTCCTCTGGTCACTCTTTCTTTGGAACAAGTCTGTCAAATATTTCCACATAAAGAATGGAGAAGCTTTACCATGAAGGTTGGACACTATGTGATCCTTCACACCTTCCAATAGAATCCTTAGACATTTAGCTGTCTTCTTTTTCCATGCATCAAGTGCGGCAGCATCGCTAGAAGTAGGTTTTGGAATTTCTGCATCTATGAACTCCTTCAACCCATTTTCCTCCAGCACCACCTCCATCTTGTCCTTTCATGCAATATAATTCGTGCTGCCCTCAAGGGAATTCTCCAATCACAATCTGTTGAAAGACATCTCAACTTTGGCACCAATAAAACACTGCTGCAAATTCGAATTCCACCAGCACAAAACTGAACCGCTTCAATACTTTGCAATTGCTCCAATGATCAACCCTCTGATACCATGTAAAAAATGATATAGGCTGGACATTATGTGATCCTTCACACCTTCCAACATAATCCTTCAACATTTAGCTGTCTTCTTTTTCCATGCGTCAAGTGCGGCAACATCACTAGAAGTAGGTTTTGGAATTTCTGCATCTATGAACTCCTTCAACCCATTATCCTCCAGCATCGCCTCCATCCTATCCTTCCATGCAATATAATTCGAGCTTCCCTCAAGGGCATACTCCAATCATAATCCGTTGAAAGACATCTCAACTTTGACACCAAGAAAACACTACTGCAAATTCGAATTCCACCAGCACATAACTCAACCGCTTCAATACTTTGCAATTGCTCCAATGATCAACGCTCTGATACCATGTAGAAAATCATATAACTAATGTTTATATGTCTAAGATAATATCTACATAATATATATGTCATAGATATCATGTAACAATCCTCATACAAAGCTGATCATATCAAGCTCTCAGTACAATACAATCGCTACACACTAATCAGGCCCGATCTAGCAAATCCATGCACCGATCTCTGCCACCTGCTAGCCTGCCTCTACTGCGTAATCACTACTGAAGAATGGATCTGAATGAACTCGAATTGGTCCAGCCTTTCTCACGCAATCCTCATTGGCATCTCCAATCACTGGGTGTTGCAAATCATGCAACACTATAGTCACAACTGATATTCAACCTGCTCTTTCACCTACCTCTCCACTGGTCTCCACTGAAACTGTCCATGCACTGTAGTTAACTGATGTATTCTTCAGTTGATTAATGAGTTAATAATTAGTGAATTAATTAATAATTAATTCACACCATTCTCACTAGTGTATCAATCAGTTAGACTAGATACAACTAGCTCAACTATGTTTAACTCAGTTAAACTGAACACAACTCCATCAACTACCTCAATAACTCCACCAAACTCTGTCACATGAGTTCTAACTGAATTATCCATGCAATAGCTCCACTTAACCCTCAGGAATAGCATAATTCCTTCTGTCAACTCCTGTGCCACATCTGTGCACTTAACTGAAGTGCTCCAAGAGAATAAGATAATGTTTAGAGTCCAAATATTATTAAGAGCTAATAATATTCAACATATCTATTTTTAGACTGGAAATCTAAAAATAGATTCAGCCCAGTATGTATAAAAATAGAAGTCCATCTATTTTTCCAACTTGACCAACCATCCACAAATAGCATCCTGCAACTCATAGAATATGATCGACGTGTCTAAAAATAAACATAGTCTAAAAATAGACTTGCGCCAAAAATAGCCTGCGGGCCCACTTAGTGAAGGCAACTCTTTTCACTAAGTTCATCATCTTGTTGCAATCTCAACAAAAAATGATGCAGAACTAGCTTTATGGCTACCTGTATGATTGATCTAGATATTTATTTATTTTTAAATATTTGTAAGGTGTCTTCGGAAGACCGATGCCTTGAAGCGTCGGAAGATCGACGCCTTGAAGTTGGAACAATTTGGCGTCAGTATTGCGACGGTTTTTTTTTTTTTTTAAATTAAACTTTCGTCGATCTTCCGACGCTTTCCGATACAAAGTCGGTATTCTGACACTTCTACAAAGCGTCGATCTTGCGACACTTCTGCAAAGCATCGGCATTGCGACACTTATGCAAAGTGTCGGTATTGTGACACCTCGGTAAAGAGTTGGTATTGCAACACTTCTACAAGGCGTCGGTATTGCAACACTTGGGCGAAACGTCGGTATTTTGACACTTCGGTAAAGATTCGGTATTGCGACTCTTCAAAAGCGTCGTTATTGCGACACTTTGTAAGTGTCAATATTGCGAAATTTCTGCAAAATGTCGGAAAGAGTGTCACAATACTGACGCTTTATTGAAGTGTCAGAATTGCGACGTAATGGCTAACCATGTTTTTTCTGGCCTCAAACAGTCGCTCTTGCGACGACTATGTGTCAGAATAACGACAAAGTGGCTGTCGGAAATTGAGCCAAATTTACTAGTGAAGTCTATTTTTAGCAATAGTCTATTTATAGATGGTTGATTAAATTATATGGATGGATGGGTGTATATTTTTGGAATGCATGTGCGAAGTTGTTTTGTGGAATGCATGTCTAAAAATAGAATGCATGTCGATTATTGTTAGCCCTCAACAATAATTAGACAATAAATAATAATATATTCTCTTGAAGCACTTGATTTCAGTTAACTGATGTGGCAAACCAGTTAACTGAAGGAATTTCAAGTTCAAAGGTTGGTTGGTGGGACATGTTAGTGGAATTCATTGTAACTGAGTGATACAAAGTTATAACAGAGTTGGATGTGTAGTTATGTGAGTTGTAAAGTAGTTTAACTCAGTTAAGTGAGTTAAACTCAGTTGTGCTAGTTGTAACTAGTTGTAACTAAAGATACACTAGTGAGAGATCAGTGAGTTAAATATTAAATTAATTCACATGGAGTGATCTCACATGCAACTAAAGATTTACTACTGTTAACTACATGCATGTCAGATCCAGTGGAGACCTAGTTGAGAGATAGGTGAAAGGGACAGTTTGACTATCAATTGTGACTATAGTGGGTGCACAAGTGCAACCAAACACACATTGGAGATGCCAATGAGGATTGCACGGTCAAGGCAAGGCAAGATCAAATTCATTCAGGGATTGTGATCAGCAGGGATTGTGCTGTGGAGGCAGGCTATCAGGAGGCAGTAAATTGGTACATGTTTATGCCAATTTTTGTATGATAGTGTGAGATGATTTCATATTGTACCAAGAGCTCTTGGAGTAGAGTTTTGTATGAGATTGTTTCATGATCCATGATATATACATAATATATTATAGTGGGGGTTTTAGTTTTATGATTTCCCAGTAAAAACATCTGTGTTATGTGTGATTGATCTTTCTTCATGTGTTTGAAATAGGCGATTAAATTTACGCAAAGATTTAAGTAGAAGGATTCGGAATTTAATAGTGGCATAAAATTGTTAGATCAGGAGAATCCAACAATACATAATTGTATTAAAATTTCAACAAATGGGAGAAAGTTCACAACCAAGAATGGTAACTGATCTTGTAGATATATTCCCAATTTGACTTGTCCTTCCTTGTCACAAAGAACACCTCAATGTCACCCTAAGGCATGAAAATGATGACACCTTTAAGTTCAAGGCAACAACATGAGGGTGTGATGAGTCTCCAAAAGCCAACCTTGATGCTATGGATGGAAGTAAATTTATAGGAGAGGGATGGTAGTTTAGGATTTACCATAAGGGACTTGAGATCCACATATGAAGTGAGGATGAGCTCAAGGGATAAGAGGTGAAGTATCCAAGGTAAGATCAGATGGGACTTGATTTTCTTATCCATGGTAATTGGTTAAAATAAGCACTGGAATCTTTTGGAAGAGGAAGCTTCAAAAAAAAAAAAAAAAATCCTAAATTTCTATAATTAGCGCACTTAACACTGTTACTAATGAAATAGGTAACTGCACTAGTACCTACTTTTTGACGTAGCAAGAAAAACACCTGATTTTGAAAAGTGGTGATGCAGAATTTTTTTTTTTTTTAGCATGTTTTTGGCACTTTATTTTTTTATTTTTATTTTTTTTCTGTGATGTTTTTTATGTCGATTTTGAATAGTGGTGGCGTATCATCACCAACAGTTTTTTAGAGGATTGATTTTGACAGTATACATTTTCTAATGTCTTCTTCTTCCGTGAGATGTTTATTTTTAAGTGCATTTATGTACTTGTGTTTTAAAAAGAAAAAGAAAAAAGTTTTAAATAAAAATTTGTAATGACATCATCACTTTTAACACTGTTACCGATGAAATAGGTAACCTCATTGTTACCTACTTTTTGAAGTACCAAGAAAAACGCCTGATTTTGAAAAAGTGGCGATGCAGAATCAAGAAAAAAAAAATTGAGCATGTTTTTGGCACTTTAAGTTTTTTTCATTTTGTTATTTTTTTTGTTATTAATTTTGTTATTTTTTTTATGTGATGTTTTTTATGTCTATTTTGAATAGTGGTGGTGTATCATCACCAACATTTTTTTATAGAATTGATTTTGACACGATAGATTTTCTAATGTCTTCTTCTTCCGTGAGATGTTTATTTTTAAGTGTATTTATGTACTTGTGTTTTAAAAATAATTTTTTTTATTTTTATTTTTAAATAAAAACTTGTAATGATATCTTCACTTTTTCACATAGATAAAAGATGGAAAAAGGGTCAATATTCTAAATTTTATATTTTCTACATGTTTATGTATTGTTAAATAATTTTTCAATGCACATCAAATAATTGTCACTAAAAAACCAATATTTTGAACCATATGACAAAAAAATACAATTTTTCAATATAAATACAATGCAAAAAATATACTTTTACAGACTTTTTGTTGGAAAAAACATGTTAAATAAAATAATTTTTTAGGAGAATCTTAACAAAAAAACTTAATAAAATAACATTTTTATTGAATTTTATGTCAAAAAATAATAGCAATCACATGTTTTTTGCAAAAAATAAGGGTTGTTCTCATAAAATATGAAAGTCTAAACATTACAAGTAAAACTGATTAATAGTTCTCAAAAATAAGCTTTGTTTGCAAGCATAACTTAAACATCATCAACAATATCAACTAATACATCTTCAACATCATCTAGAACAACATTGATGGCTTCTTCTGCAACATTTTCTTCTTCATTTTGATCATTGTCATCTTCTCATGGATCTTTCATGTCAGCAAATCTTCTAAAGTGTCCCTTTCCAATCATTCCATATAATGGTGGTTGAGGTTCCTTTGCTTTTTTTGCCACACGTGATTCATTAAAATATCCTTTCCTCAAACCAACTTCTTGCTTTACATCTGGAAGGAATTTAAGAGCGTTAATTCTTTGTTGAATAAATTTGCATTGAACTGGGTCTTTCTCAATGGCAATGCAATTTCTTCCTTTTAGTAGGAAACATGCTAGTGTTGTACCTAATCATCAAGCACAAAAGAAATAAGTAAGAAAATTAGTATGGAGACATAAAAAGTAAAAAAGACAATATTTAAATTAAAATTTGTATAATAAAACTTACCTGAATCTGAGAATAAATCCAAAACCCATTCTCCTTTATTTGAACATAGATCTATAAGATAGTTAATCAATGCTTGTGGTTTTTGATAAATGTTAACTATATCTCCTTTTGCATCTTTATCCTCATATGTTAGTTTTCTTACAACTGCATCATAAACCAATACTTGACTATGACTCTTCCCATCTACTCGATTCATAACAATATGCTTATAGCTATCGTCTTTTGTCCAACATTCAACATGGATGAACTCACAATCATTTATAATAGGCTGATCTTCGGAAGAAACAATATTTGACTTTTGCCTGTAACATAACATAGTAAAAGTTCAATTAAATTTTACACGAATAAAAAAATTTAGGAGTAATCAAACATACAATTTCAAAGTCTTACCATGTAAGTTGCATCCTTGAGTTTTCTTTACCCTTGAAGCTTGTTAATAACATTGGAAACTGTGTGTCTGAATGAAATGTCACAAATCGCCAAAGTGGTGATGTTGTCACTTCTTGAAAACCCATAACCACTTTACTAAAAGCTTGATAAGTATATGGCTCTCTATCATATTCAATATCTGGGAAATTGAAACCATGAGGAATATCTGCAATAACTAGGCCATATTCCCTTTTAGGTATTAGTGATGCAATGTCTTCACATTCACCTTGTATTATTTGATATTGGACACTGTCGAGCCCATTCCAAATGTAATGATTAAGAGTAGGATCAAGTTCAACATTCATAAGACGCTTCCTTCTCATGTTCTCCATCTTAATTTTTTCAGTAAAGCTTTTGAAAGTATCTGGTACTCCATTTCCATCCTTCTTCGACATATTTAATGACACACACACACACACACACACACACATATATATATATATATATAAGTAATAAAATAAAAATAGTATAAATATGAATAAAATTAATTTATAAATCAACATACCTTATTGAATGCAATATAAAACTCTTTTAGTGTTGATGTAGAACTTGCTTCTGGGTAGTTGCGTACAACATCATCCCAACTGTCTTCATTCAACATTTTAACCATGTGTTCTTGTATTTTCATAAAAAAAAATTGACTAAATAAATCAAGTTAAGAGCGTTAATATACTTACATGTATAACAAATTCTACCAACATCATTATGTTTTATTTAAAAGAAAATTTTAATGAAAGAAAAATAATAAATAATTCAAGAAACTTACTTTTGAAATTCTACACACATTTCTTCCATTGATAATTCACCCGACTTCACACGGGCTAACACTGATTTGACTAATTTATCATCCTTCACACCTTGCATTGTTCTCCAAGGTGTGATAGTCATATCCTCTGGAAGCTGCTTCATTTCAGGACCCGCCTTACTGTTGGTTCTTTCTAACCTTCTAATTTTTTATGGAAATATTCTCCCACCGATCAAAAATCTCATCAATCAAATCCCATACCTCCTCAGTTCTAAATGCCAACTGAAAAATGTTATCTGTGCCTCTGAATAAATTTGTATTCAATTTTCCATATTTTTCTTTTTTTTCATCAATTTGATAACCTGTTTCCATTAAACATTCCTTTCGAAATGTTAACACTAACTTGTGTCTTATCCCCACCACATTTTTCTATGAATTCATTATGAATAAATCTGACCCTTTGGATGAAATTCATTTTCATTCTGTACTCATTATCTGCATTATGATCCCATGCCAATAAATTTGATTCTATTTCTGTTAAGCCAATGTAAATGATGCATTTCACTCTTTGAAAAAGATAGTTATTGGGATATTCTGCAATCAATTGTCTCTTAGCCTCTATTGAATGGTTCCCTCCAATTACATAATATTTATAATCAAAACATTTTGTCTTGTCAAATGCTTGTTTTTTGGGAACATGACGTGGATCGACAAGAACCACATAATCTACCACATTCGCATATGGATTGAACCTGAACAATGTTTTCAGATTATGTACATGTAGGTGATGGGCCTTTCTAATTTGATATTGAGATTGTCCTTCATCTGGGCTATAAAATTGGTTAACATTAAGCTCAAATGTTTAGCCACCAAGAATTAATTTATTCTTCCTCAACTCTTTTCAAATAGCATTTTGTTTTGTTTTAATAATGCCATCCTCTAACTCAGCACCTGGTGTTATGATTTCTCTGCTTCCATGAGAGCTTTCAGTTTGTTCTTCACTGTTTCTCACGACCTTTACAGGTTCACCAATATTTGATTTCCTAGTCTTATTAGATAACATATCAGTTTTTTTATAAACAAGCTCTCCTTCATGAGGTAAAAGAGAGACATCTTTGGCAATTTTTCTTTTTGGTGTCTGATCTGTTTTCTCCTTTTGCACAACAGTTCTAATCTCCTCCTCACTAATTCTATCATAATTTTCTGTTTCATGTTCGACACCTTCAAAAGAAACATATTTAAGTTTACTAGATTGACCCACCTTAGTGACTCTTGGTTGATCCCCTCTTTGTACTATTGCAGTGTCACGAGCTATTGATCTTTGCTTCAATCTCCTTTCCTCTACTTTTTCATTGTGGAAAGTGTTGATCACATCCATAACATTTGGCACCAACATATAAATACCTTCAAACATGTTTGAAAGACTCAGAACAAAATCCTATGGAACAAAATAAAACATGTCAATGATCAATAATTTATAAAAATTGAATCATCCTTACAATAATGCATAGAGGAAATAAAAATAAGCATACTTACAATGTTATTTGCAATGTTGTTTGATACTTCTTCAGAAAATTTTAAAGATATTTCATCTGTGTCATACTTGACGATTGATAGATGATATCTAACCTTCTCACGTTTCTGAGCCTTCCTTCCAAGAACATAAATAGTGTTTGTATTTGGGACCATACATATGTCTCGTACTCTGCCCATCACATCATATGGCTCATTTAAGTCAATCATACCACAAAGCAGATAGATGTGTATATCAGCCTTCGTTTCACTGTCTTCAAGAGACCATGAGAAATCAGTTTTATCTATTTCCTCGGTGTTCTTCCAATCAGAAATAAGCTTTAATGAACCTGGTGCCCCACTTGATTGACTTTTATTAGTGTGTGCAAAAATTTCCTTATTGTGTCCAACAGTGTCCATAGTGCGTCCAACTGCAACTTTAGATTTGGGAGTTGTATCCATAGTGCGTCGAGCTACAGCTGTAGATTTGGGAGTTGCTGCCCTATGTGCAAAAACATTCACAAAAATCTTTTTTGATGCCATTTTCCTGATAATATATATATATATATATATATATATATATATATATATGGAAAAATAATGCGGATAAAATAAATTTAATAAACAAAATTTATTTCTAAAACTAAAAAACTTATAATCTTTTAATATATTTTAAAATTTTAAAATTTAATTTTACATCACATAGAAATTGAATAAAAATAAACAAAATAAAATAAAATAAAAATTTATTTTACTTTACATAGCAATTAAATAAAAAATTATAAATTTAAAATTATAAAAAATTAATATAAAAGTTTATAAATTTATATAATCTTTTAATATATTTGAAAATTACAAATTTCTATTTCACATTACATAGTAATGAAATAAAAATAAACAAAATAAAATAAAAGCAATTAAACAAAATAAAAGAAAAAATTAACTTTTTTATAATGTTGTTTTAATACTTTAATTTAAAAAAAAAAAAAAATTAAAAAAGAAATTTAAATATCTAAATGTTAAAAACAAAAGTTATAATATTATATATATATATTTTTAATTTTTTTAATTGTATTATTATATAGTTTTTTTTTTTAAATTTATTGTATTGTTATATTAAAACAAATGTTTATTTATTTATTATATTGTATTGTTTTTTTTTTTTTTTAATTATATAATGTTTAAAAACCAAACATAATTGCTATTTAATAAATTGTTTATTTTTTATTTTTTTGATATTTTTAACAATTATTAATTTTTATTAAATAATGTTTTAATAATTATTTATTAATTATATTATATAAGAATGTTTTTATTATTTTTATATAACAATGTTTTTATTAATTTTTAATTGTTTTATTAAAACAAAATTTAAAAAAAAAAAAATTTAAAAAAAAAATTAAAAAAAAATAAATAAAATAAAAATTTTAAAAAAGAAAAATAAAAAAAAAAACCAACGTCGTGACTGTGTGCTGTGGACCATGCCCGCGGGGTGCCACAGGCCGGCTAGGCAGAGCCACGGGGGGCTGCCCAGCCGGCCTCAGGCCCCCGGCTGGGCGGGAGGCCGACACGGTCACGACGTTGGTTTTTTTTTTTTTTATTATTATTATTTTTTTTAATTTTGTTTTTAAAATTTTTTTAATAAAGCAATTTTTATTTTTTATTTTTAAATTTGTTTTAATAAAACAATTAAAAATTAATAAAAGCATTGTTATATATAAAAATAATAAAAATATTGTTATATAATATAATAAAAACATTGTTATATAAAAATAATAAAAACATTATTATATAATATAATTAATGAATAACTATTAAAACATTATTTAATAAAAATAATAATTGTTAAAAATATCAAAATATAACAAATATATTAAATAAAAATAAATAAATAAATTTATTAAATAACAATTATGTTTTGTTTTTAAACATTATATAATTTATAAAAAAAAATACAATATAATAAATAAATAAATAAAAACATTTGTCTTAATATAACAATACAATTATAAAAAAAAAAAAAAAAAAAAACTAAACTATATAACAATACAGTTAAAAAAATTTAAAAAAAATATGATATATAACAAAAACAATAAAGAAAAAAAAATAAGATTTAAAATTAAAAAGAATAAAAATAAATTTTAAAATTTAAAAAATAAAATTAAAAAAATTAAATATAAAATCAAAAAATTCTCAAATAAAAACAAAAAACAAAAACATTTTAAATAATGAAACCACTCATATATTTATGATAAAAAAAAAAAAAACAAATAAAAATGTTATAATATTACTATTTTTTTTAATGTGCATGGTTGTTTTATGGAATTTTATGTATAGATAAACCTATAAGTCTTAAAAAAGAAAAATAAATTCTAAATTTTTGTCCTTAAAACCCTAAAAAATTTAGTTCTTTTTGCATTTTCTTCACTAAAAAAATATTAAAAAATTATGGTTTTTGAACCTAAAAACCTTTAAAAAGTAGTTTTTGAACACAAAAAACTATAGAAAAACAGATTTTCCCCAAAATCGTCTTTAAATTGACAGAATAGAAGGAAAACTAGCCTTTGAAATGCAAAAGACTGTTGTCACCAATGCCAACACAACGCCTCCACAAAATTACGAATAGCAATACAACGCCTCCAATGCCAATGCAATGCCTTCACGAAGTTACCAATGCCAATGCAACACCTCCACAAAATTACCAATAGCAACACAACGCCTCCAATGCCAATGCAATGCCTCCACGAAGTTACCAATGCCAACGCAAGACCTCCAAAAATTTTCTCTAACAAATACCAAAAAACTTGAAGTGATGTGATGAATAGAAACAATTATTTTTATTATATAGCGAATATTGTCTGATTGGTTTACTATTTAACGAATGTGGGATTAAAATTTCAAATTTAAAATATTTACATTTAGTTTATTATAGTTCATACTATAGTTAAAATACTTAATATTTGCATGTAGTTATCATAGTTAATATTTTATTTAATATTTACATGTACTGAATGTTGAATAATTCAAATATAATCTCACATTAAAAATTAAAATATGAAATACTTACATGTAGTTAATTATAGTTAATATTATAGATAAAATAGTTAATATTTGCATTTAGTTATCATAGTTAATATTTACATGTACTCAATGTTTAAAATCATGGAATTAAATTTTAAAATCTAAAATATTTACATGTAGTTAATTATAGTTAATATTATAGTTTAAATAGTTAATATTTACATGTTGTTATTTTTGTAAATATTTACATGTAGTCAATCTTAAATCATTCAAATAAGAAAATTATTTTAGTTTCGAAGGCATGCATGAAAGGAATATTTTGTGGATATTTTGAATAGAAAGTATGGTGAAATATTCGAATACCAACAGTTTATTAATAAATTTTGAAATATATTTTAGATGAATATGATGTAAGTTTAAAATTTAAAATTTAAAATATTTACATGTAGTCATTATAGTTAAAATAGTTAATATTTGCATGTAGGTATTATAGTAATATTATAGTTAATACTTACATCTAGTCAATTTTAAATCATTTAAATAAAAACATTATTTTAGTTTGGAAGGCATCCATGATAGAAATATTTTTTGGATATTTTGAATATAAATATCGGTAAAATATTTAAACACAAACAGTGTATTAAAAAAATGTTAAATACATTTTTTTACTAATATTTGTACCAAATATTTCAAATGAAAATTTTAGAGGGAAAGTTTTTCGCGAAATTTTTTGGGAAATTTTGGAGGGAAATTTTTTCGCGATTTTTTTTTTAGGGAAATTTTCAGTCTTTAAGCTATATATTATAAGTGGGAGAGGAATTTGTATCATTCAGCCTATTCTTGTTGAAATCCATGGTTTCTTCTGATAGCGAAGTTTTTCTTTGTACAACATCAACATCTTCGTCATGCAACAACTCTATTCAGAGTGATGAATATAACGGGAGTTCGTTCACCATGAATAGAGAGTCAAAAAATCAACTTGGTCATAATCCTAAAGATGATGAGAACAAAATTGATGAGGCGCAGCAAAATGAAATTTCTATAAATCGAGCGCTAGTTATACCACTTACTCTTAATCTTAAGGATTATGAAAGCAACAGTGATGAAGGGCGTGATGAAGAATTTCCAGAGTCAAAAGTTTCACTTCGTCCTAATCCCAAGGATTATGAGGACACCATTGATGAAGAGGGGGATGAAGAATATCCACTTCAGCTTAATCCTAAGGATTATGCGAGAACAACAGATGAAGAGGGGAATGAAGAATCTGCAGAGTCAAAATATCCACTCTATACTAATCCTGAGGAGTATGCCAACACCACTGATGAAAAGGGGGATGTAAAATTTCCAGAGTCAAAATATCAAATTCGTCCTAATCGTAAGGATTATGCGAGCACCACTGATGAAGATGGGAATGATAATGTTTCAGAGTCAAAACATCCACTTCGTCCCAATCCTAAGGATTATGCCAGCACCACTGATGAAGAGGGAAATGAAAAATTTACAACGTCAAAATATCCACTCCGTCCTAATCCTAAGGATTATGCAAGCACCACTGATGAAGAGGGGGACGAAAAAATTCCAGAGTCAAAATTTCCACTTCGTCTTAATCCTAAGGATTATGTCAACACCACAGATGAAGAGGGGAATGAAGAATTTGCAAAGTCAAAATATGCACTTCGTCCTAATCCTAAGGATTATGTCAGCACCACTGAGGAAGAGGGGAATGAAGAATTTGCAACGTCAAAATATCCACTTCGTCCTAATCCTAAGGATTATGCCAGCACCACTGATGAAGACGGGGATGAATTTCCAAAGCCAAAATTTTCACTTCATCCTAATCATAACGATTATAATTTAACCACTGATGAAGGGGGGGATGAAGAATTTCCAATAAATATAGATTCAAGGCATTCACTTATTTCTAATCCTAAGGATTATGAGAGCATCAGTGAGGAAGGGGAGGGGCAGGATGAAGAAATTCTAGTGAATACAAATTCAAAGCTTCCACTTATGCCTAATCCCAAGGATTATGAGAGCACCACTGAGGAAGGGGAGGATGAAGAGTTTCTTGCAAATGATAATTTTAGAGGCACACATCTGAATATTGCATTTTCTCCAAGTGACCATTTCAAAGACACTCATGGTGATGAAGAATTGAATCCTCCTAGGGAAGAATTTGAAAGCATGGGTCAAGATGGTGAAGAATTTCTTTTGAGTCGGGGTTACAAAAGTGTCGATGATTCTTGTGAAATGTTTTCTTCAACTGATGATGGTAAAGAAAATTTTCCAGGCAATGATGTTGATGAATTTCTTAACTATGTTGAGGATGATGATAGTGGGGATAATATTCCTCCTAATGGTGATGAAACTACTTTTACAAATGATGATGGAATGATGAAGCCGTTGCAAGCAAATATTGCAACTAGGAGTAGGAGTAGACCTTTTCATATCAATCCAAAGCATTCCATTTATACAAGGGCGAGGACAAAATATCTCACAAAAAGAAGTTCTGTCGTTCATTTGATTTCAAGTGAATAAAAGCATGAAAAATTCATATTTAGTGGGTTGTATGCAATCTACACTATCAGGTTATGATTATCATATTGGGAATGTATTGCTTTGCAGAAAGGCGTTTAAAATGTTGCATTCAATTGGTAATTGTCGTTTGTCAAGAATCTAGGATAGATTGGAAAGGGATCCCACATATTATTCAGAAGCATGTTATAAATGGGAGGTGGGGCCATTTGCAAATACTGCTAAGACATGGATGAAAGACTTCTTTTCAAATCATGGAGAGTGTATGCCAAATAAAGACACAATACATATTCCAGATAATTTCTCGAGACGAGAAATATTCATGTTATACAAAGGTTATGCAGAAGTTGTTGAAGGAATTGGTAATTTTATTACATATTCTTATTTTACAAGGATATGGAAAACTGAATTCAACAATGTTCGTATTCCTAAGAAGACAAGGATGGGGATTTGCAGCACATGTGCTTCTCTTAAAGCAAAAAGAGATAAATGTCAAGGGGCAGAAAGAGGTATGTGTTCAAAACAATTTTTTTTTTAAAATTTGATACTTATCAACTATGAAAATATATTTATTCATATGTTTCTTTTATTTTATGTACAGATTCCGTTGTCAAAGAACTTCAAGACCATCGCAATAAGAAAACAAGTGAAATACAAAAGTTGTATAAACATCGAAAGAAATGTTATGATCTTCCAAATAAATATCTAGGATTGATAATTGATGGTATGGACCAAAAGAAAACACTTCTTCCACATTTTATCCACACGCTAAAAAAATTACAGGAAGAAAATTTCATTCAGTTTCACTTGGTTGGTTGTATGGTATTTAATGAGAAGATGTTTCCAAGAGTTTTCTTCACAACTCCAAATATTCACAATGATTCAAATCTGACCATAACTATAATCCATGATCTGGTTACTCATTGGTTTGGGATTCTTCCTGAAGTTTTGTATTTACAATTAGACAACACAAGTCATGAAAACAAAAATCAAGTTCTTTTTGGGTATCTAAACATGCTTGTTGAATTGGGGATTTTTAAAAAGATAAAAGTTGGTTTCCTTCTTGTTGGGCATACTCATGATCATATTGATCAAATGTTCAGTCGTTTTTCAGTAAAATTGAGGAGGAAAGGTGTTGGGAGCCTGCCATCATTAATTGAATGTATTAAGAAATCGTACATTCCAAAGCCTGTTTTTCATGTGTTGGAAGAAACTATTGACATGCGAAGGTTTATTTTTAGATCACATGGTGAGGAGAAATGCATTGAACAACTTAACGACATTAGCATCCAGCATCAATTTCGTATCAAAAAAATTGATGGGATAACACTTATATGGGGCAAGAAGTATTCAACTGTTGAAGAATGGGGACCATCATCAAGTTTAACATTTTTGAAGTTCATTCCAGAGCGTCCAATATTTTCATCAAAGATATTGTTATTACAGTCAGTTGCTGAACTCCATAATGCACAAAGGCAGAAGAGAGACATAAATTATTCTAAATGTCTAGAGGAAATTAAAAGATGTATTAGAGATACATATGAGTACTTCGATGTTGCTAATTCAGTTTGGTGGGAGTCTTTTTTCAGTAATCAAAGTGATATGATTTCAAGATCAATAAATGGGGATACGCTTTTGAAGACTCCTTTTTTTTTGCCACAAAATATGCCAAATGAACATGAACATCAAGAAACACACAATGTTGAACAACAACAGCCTCAAGCTATTATTAATTTCCCACAGGTAGAGGAAAGAGAAATCTATATTGGTTCTACAAGATCACGTGCACAACGTGAAGCCATGGAAGACCTTTATAGGGGTTCTGTGCAGGATCTTAAGGAGGGTTGCATGATAGCAGTGTTAGCAGATGAAGATCCACTTGGCTATCCATTCTGGATTGCCAAGGTTATAAAGGTCATTAATGAAAATGAAGAGATTACAGTTGTTGATGTACATTGGTATGCCACAAGTACCCACCCTTTTAATGGTGTGTACAAGCCAGAGATGGTAGTGGAAAAAAGAATTGGCAGAAAGAGAAAAAGAAAGGGCACAAATATAAATCGTCGCCACACAGATGTCTTAAAATTGGAGGATGTTGACATACTTGTGTATGACTTCAATTTGACAAAGAGAGAAACTCTTCGGTTGCAGACCATAAATATTTTGAAGAAATTGCTACCAGAACAATTACTGTTGAGATGGGACTCTGCAGAATGTAGACGTAGATCTACAAGACTTTTGAACTCTGAAATGGTGGGCATGCATGTTGACTCAGATGGAGCACTAGCTGATGAAAGAGAAGAATATGGATCATATTCATCTGCATCGAGCCATTCATCTGAAGATGTAGGTTATGATGGTGTGCCAGAACCTATGGTTGATTTTGAATAACTATCTAAGACACTTTTATGTAATTAATGTTTGCATGGTAACTTGAAATAAAAATTTTGACTTCCATCTCATTTTTCATGAAGTTATGAGACATTTCTATGTTTGTTGGATTATATGTTTTAATTATGAAGAATTCATCTCTTTAAAATATTGACAATGCAACAATGAATTACAAAAATAATTTATGTTATATTCAATGTACCAATGTTGATATTTTAATTATAAGTGAAATAGAAAATAGAAACTAATGTTGAATTTTTAGATTATGCAGTGATATTACCATGATATTATGTATTGTTACCATTTGGTATAAGATATTTTTAAATTTTTTAATAATTATTGCGTCATTGAAAGGGAACACTTTGTTTTGATGCTTGATTTTTAGGTTTTGGTTGAAATTAGATTTAAATTTGTCTTATGCTAAGATTTGAAAAAAGATAAGTTTTTATCCTTTAAAATTAAAATTACTCTTACTTGTTTCTATTCAATGATAATTTTTCATTTACTTGTTCATTTAAAAAAACAAAATTAAGTCTTATAATTTCTCCATAATTTCATTATTCAAGTATGTTGAAAACTTAAGATTGAAAAACTTTAGATTTACAACTTGTCATTAAGGTTTTTATGCGCTACCAAATTTTATCTTTAATGTTATGGTTGACAATAATTACAATTTTGGGGTTGTTTAGAGTCAAGATATTTTATGTTTAACAACATGGATGAAAATTGTTCGAAATGATAAGCCCTTCAGACATATATTTGTTTATATTTAACATCATCTATCAAAAATGTTAGAAATTTGCGATTTTAAAAAATGTTCTAATATGTTTTCTTTAATTCCATTATTACAAGTGTCAAAATTATGACACAATTTTTTTTTGTTGTTATTCCAGCATCAACTGGTTTTGTTTTGAGGGTGTTTTTTCAATTCTTTTTTCAACAAACAATTTTGTTTTTAGCATAATTTTATAAAATGTTGAAATTTGACCTTAAAAAAAAACCAAGTGCGTTCTGGAAGACACACTTTTTGTTTTTGGAGTGTTTTTTCATGTTTTTTGAGACTTTTTGGGCTAGAGTTCCCGTTTTGAGGTCAAGTTACCTATTTCATTGATAACATTGTTTTTTTAACATGGATAAAAAATGAAAAAAAATGGTCAATATTATAAAGTTTATATTTTCTACAAGTTTATGTATTGCTAATTAATTTTTCAATGCACATCAAATAATTATCGCTAAAAAACCAATATTTTGAACGATATGAAAATAAATAAATAAATTCAATACAAATAGAATGCAAAAAATACACTTTTAGAGACTTCTTGTTAAAAAAAAACATATTAAATAAACTAATTTTTGGGAAAATCTTAACAAAAAAACTTAAGAAAATAGAATTTTATGTCAAATAATAGTAATCACATGTTTTTTGCAAAAAATAAGGATTATTCTCATAAAATATCAAAGTCTAAACATTACAAGTAAAACTGTTTAATAGATCTAAAAAATGAGCTTTGTTTGCAAGCATAATTTAAAGATCATCAACAATATAAACTAATACATGTTCAACATCATCTAGAACATCATTGATGGCTTCTTTTGCAACATTTTCTACTTCATTTTGGTCATTGTCATCTTCTAATGAATCTTTCATGTCTGCAAATCTTCTAAACTGTCCCTTTCCAATCATTCCATATAATGGTGGTTGAGGTTCCTTTGCTTTTTTTGCCACGCGTGATTCATTAAAATCCCCTTTCCTCAAACCAACTTCTTGCTTCACGTCTGGAAGGAATTCAAGAGCGTTAATTCTTTTCTGAATAAATTTGCATTGCACTGGGTCTTTCTTAATGGAAATGCAATTTCTTTCTTTTGGTAGGAAACATGCTAGTGTTGTACCTAATCATCAAGTACAAAAGAAGTAAGTAAGAAAATTAGTATAAAGACATAAAAAGTAAAAAGTAAAATATTTAAATTTAAATTTGTTTAATAAAACTTACCTAAACTTGAAAATAGATCCAAAACCCAATCTCCTTCATTTGACGGCGCCGCCCAGCCTGCCTCGAGCCCCTGACTGGGCAGAGGGAAATTTCGAGAATTTCCCTACCCAGTCAGGTGTGGAGGCAGGCTGGGAAGCCCTCGACGGCGCCACCCGGCCGGCCTCCGCCCAGCCGGGGGCGATTCTCGGAATCACCCTCCGCCCAGCCGGGGGTGATTCTTGGAATCGCCCTCCGCCCAGCCGGGGGCTGGAGGCAGGACCGATGGTGCCATTGAGGACTGCCCAGCCTGCCTCCAGCCCCCGGTTGGGCGGAGGGCCATTATTGGAATCACCCTCTACCCAACCGGGGGCAGGAGGCAGGCTGGGCAGCCCTCGATGGCGCCACCCGGCCGTCCTCCAGCCCTCGGCTTGGCGGAGGAATATTCTCGGAATCGCCCTCTGCCCAGCCGAGAGCGATTCTTGGAATTACCCTCCGTCTAGCTGGGGGTGATTCTTGGAATTGCCCTCCGCCTAGCCGTGGGCTAGAAGTAGGCTAGGCAGCCCTCGATGGCACCACCTAGCCAGCCTCCGGCCCCCGGTTGGGTGGAGGGAGATTCTCGAAATCACCCTTCGCCCGACCGGAGGCCAGAGGCCGATCGAGCGGCACCATCGAGGGCTGCCCAACCTTCCTCCACCCAGTCGCGGGTCAGAGGCAGGCTAGGCAGCCCTTGACGACATCGCTCGGCCTGTATCCGACCCCCTACTAGGCGGAGGGTGATTCCGAGAATCACCTCCGGTTGGGCGAAGGGCGATTCCAAGAATCACCCCCGGCTGGGTGGAGGGCGATTCCGAGAATCACCCCCCACTAGGCGGAGGGCGATTCTCAGAATCGCCCTCGGCCCAACTGGGGGAAATTCTCATAATTTCCCTCTGCCCATCCAAGGGCCAGAGGCAGGCCGGGCGGTGTCATCGAGGGCTACCCAGCCTACCTTCGGCCCCCGGCTGGGCAGAGGACGATTCCGAGAATTGCCCTTTGCCCAGCTGGGGGCCGGAGGCAAGGTGGGCAGCCCTCGATGACGCCATTTTCCCGGCCTCAGGCTCCTGGCTAGGCGGAGGGAGATTCTCGGAATCACCCTCCACCCAGCCAGGCGGCACCATCGAGGGTTGCCCAACCTGCCTCCGACCCCTGGCTAGGCAAGGGGAGGGCAATTCCGAGAATCACCCCTTGCCCAGTCGGGGGCCGGAGGCAGGCCGGGCAACGTCGTCGAGGGCTACCCAGCCTAGCTCTGGCCCATAGCTGGCTGGAGGGTGATTCTCAAAATCGCCCTCTGCCTAGTTGGGGGCTGGAGGCAGGCTGGGCAACCCTTGACAGTGCTGCCCGGCTGGGCGAAGGGTGATTCCGAGAATCTCCCTCTGCCCAGCCAAGAGCTGGAGGCCGGGCAGCTGGCGCTGTCGAGGGCTGTCCACCTTGCCCTTGGCCCTTAGTTGGGCGGAGGGTGATTCTTGGAATCGCCCTCCACCCAGCTGGGGGCTGGAGGCAGGTTGGGCAACCCTCGATAGCACTGCTCGGCCTGCCTCTGGCCCCTGGCTGGGCGGAGGGCGATTCCAAGAATCACCCCCGGCTGGGCGGAGGGTGATTCTCAGAATCGTCCTCCACCCAATCAGGGGTGGTTCTCGGAATCGCCCTTCGCCCAGCCGGGGGTGATTCTTGGAATCACCCTCCGCCTAGCCAGGGGCTGGAGGCAGGTTGAGCGACATTGTCGAGGGCTTCCCAGCCTGCTTCCGACCCACGAATATGTGTAGGAAGGCTGGGCAACCCTCGACGGTGCCGCCCGGTCGGCCTCCGGCCCCCAGCCGGGCAGAGGGTGATTCCGAGAATCTCCCTTCGCCCAGCCGGGGGCCAAAGGCCAATCGGGTGGTACCATCGAGGGCTTCCTAGCTTGCCTCTGGCCCCCGGTTGGTTGGAAGGCAATTCTGAGAATCACCCCCAGCTGGACGGAGGGAGATTCCGAGAATCACTCCCGGCTGGGCGAAGGGCGATTCCGAGAATCTCCCTCCGCCAAGCCGGAGGCCGGAGGACAGCCGGGTGGCGCCATCAAGGGCTGCCTAGCGTGCCTCCAGCCCCCAACTGGGTGGAGATCGATTTCAAGAATCGCTCTCCGCCAATCCGGGGGTCGAAGGCAGGCTGGGAAGCCATTGACGGCGCTGCCCGGACTGCCTCTGGCCCCCGACTGGGTGGAGGGCTATTCTGAGAATCAGCCCTGGCTAGGCAGAGAGCGATTCCGAGAATCGCCCCCGGCTAGGCGGAGGCCGGCCGGGTGGCACCGTCGAGGGCTGCCTAGCCTGCCTCTGGCCCCTGGCTGGGCGAAGGGAGATTCTCGGAATTTCCCTTCGCCCAGCCAGGGGTTGGAGGCAGGTCGAGTGGCGCTGTCAAATGAAGGAGATTGGGTTTTGGATCTATTGTCAAGTTCAGGTAAGTTTTATTATAAAAATTTAAATTTAAATATTTTACTTTTTACTTTTTATGTCATTATACTAATTTTCTTACTTATTTCTTTTGTACTTGATGATTAGGTACAACACTAGCATGTTGCCTACAAAAAGGAATAAATTGCATTGCCATTAAGAAAGGCCCAGTGCTATGCAAATTTATTCAACAAAGAATTAACGCTCTTGAATTCCTTCCAGATGCGAAGCAAGAAGTTGGTTTGAGGAAAGAGGATTTTAATGAATCACGTGTGGCAAAAAAAGCAAAGGAATCTCAACCACCATTATATGGAATGATTGGAAAGGGTCACTTTGGAAGATTTGTAGACATGAAATATCCATCAGAAGATGACAATGACCAAAATGAAGTAGAAAATTTTGTGGAAGAAGCCATCAATGATGTTCTAGATGATGTTGAACATGTATTAGTTGATATTGTTGATGATCTTTAAGTTATGCTTGCAAACAAAGCTCATTTTTGAGATCTATTAAACAATTTTACTTGTAATGTTTAGACTTTGATATTTTATGAGAATAATCCTTATTTTTTGCAAAAAACATGTGATTACTATTATTTGACATAGAATTCAATAAAAATGCTATTTTCTTACTTTTTTTTGTTAATATTTTCCCAAAAATTAGTTTATTTAACATGTTTTTTAAAACAAAAAGTCTCTAAAAGTATATTTTTTGCATTTTATTTGTATTCAAAAATTTTATTTTTTTGTCATATCATTCAAAATATTGGTTTTTTAGTGAAAATTACTTGATGTGCATTAAAAAATTAATTAGCAATACATAAACTTGTATAAAATATAAACTTTATAATATTGACCCTTTTTTCATTTTTTATCTATGTGAAAAAGTGAAGATGTCATTACAAATTTTTATTTAAAAAAAATATATATTTTCTTTTCTTTTTAAAACACAAGTACATAAATGCACTTAAAAATAAACATCTCACGAAAGAATAAGACATTAGAAAATGTATAGTGTCAAAATCAATCCTCTAAAAAAACGTTGGTGATGATACGCCACCACTATTCAAAATCGATATAAAAAGCATTATAGAAAAAAAAAATTAAAGTGCCAAAAACATGCTAAAAAAAATGATTCTACATCACCACTTTTCAAAATCAGGTGTTTTTTTTGCTACGTCAAAAAAAAGGTACCAGTGTAGTTTCCTATTTCATCGATAATAGTGTTAAGTGCGCTAATTATAGAAATTTAGGAAAATTAAATTTTTTTTTTTAAGCTTCCTCTTCTAGAAGATTCCAGTGCTTATTTTAACCATTTACCATGGATAAGAAAATCAAGTCCCATCTGATCTTACCTTGGATACTTCACCTCTTATCCTTTGAGCTCATCCTCCCATCATATGTGGATCTCAAGCTCCTTATAGTAAATACTAAACTACCATCCCTCTCCTATAAATTTACTTCCATCCATAGCATCAGGGTTGGCTTTTGGAGACTCGTCACACCCTCGTGCTATTGCCTTGAACTTAAAGGAGTCATCATTTTCATGCATTAGGGTGACATTAAGGTGTTCTTTGTGACAAGGAAGGACAAGTCAAATTGAGAATATATCTACAAGATTAGTTATCATTCTTGGTTGTAAACCTTCTCCCATTTGTAGAAATTTTAATACAATTATGTATTGTCAGATTCTCCTAATCTAACAATTATATGCCACTGTTAAATACAGAATCCTTCTACTTAAATATTTGCGTAAATTTAATCGCCTATTGCAAACACATGAAGAAAGATCAATCACACATAACACAGATGTTTTTACCAAGAAATCATAAAGCTAAAACCCCCACTATAATATATTATGTATATATCATGGATCATGAAACAATCTCATACAAAACTCTACTCCAAGAGCTCTCGGTACAATATGAAATCATCTCACATTGTCATGCAAAAATTGGCATAAACATGCACCAATTTACTGCCTCCTGACAGCCTGCCTCCACTGCGCAATCCCTGCTGAGTACAATCCCTGAATGAACTTGATCTTGCCTTTCCTTGACTGTGCAATCCTCATTGGTATCTCCAATGTGTGTTTGGTTGCACTTGTGCACCCACTATAGTCACAACTGATAGTCAAACTGTCCCTTTCACCTATCTCTCAACTAGGTCTCCACTGGATCTGACATGCATGTAGTTAACAGTAGTAAATCTTTAGTTTCATGTGAGATCACTCCATGTGAATTAATTTAATATTTAATTCACTGATCTCTCACTAGTGTATCTTTAGTTACAACTAGTTACAACTAGCACAATTGAGTTCAACTCACTTAACTGAGTTAAACTACTTTACAACTCACATAACTACACATCCAACTCTGTTACAACTTTGTATTACTTAGTTGCAACGAATTCCACTAACATGTCCCACCAACCAACCTTTGAACTAGAAATTCCTTCAGTTAACTGAAATCAAGTGCTTCAAGAGAATAAATTATTTTTTATTGTCTAATTATTGTTAAGGGCTAACAATAATCGACATGCATTCTATTTTTAGACATGAATTCCATGAAAAAACTTCACACATGCATTCCAAATATAGACACCCATCCATCCATATAATTTGATCAACCATCTATAAATAGAATACTGCTAAAAATAGACTTTGATCCAAATTATAAAAATAGACATAGAACCTAAAAATAGCCTGCGGGCCCCACCTAGTGTAGGTGCTTAATTTTCACTAGGATCATCATCTTGTTGAATCTCAACACCATTTCTATTAATACAAAGAGTATTTTGTTTTCCTATATGTGTTGTGCTATGTTTACACTCATATATTTCAATGAATTTTTGATACATTGAATATAGATGATAAACTATGCTACTTGGTTGTTGTGGATCCTTTGCTTGTTTTAGTTGTGTGTGCAGGTTCTACTTATATCACTCGGAGCTACAATTGGAGCTTACAAGCAAGGAGGAAAGGAAAAATTGCTACAGATTTGAGGTAGGCCTCTTTTCTATTATGAGAATCACCCCCGCCTGGGCGGAGGGTGCATTAGGGGAATTTTGAGGTCTAAAATGGGTCTCCTAAGGAAATAATAAAATAATGGCTAAACCAATAAATTAATATTTATGAATTTGGAATTCACTTTTTACACCACAATCCATGTAACCATAGTTAAATTCAATTCAAAAGTTGTACCCAAATAAAATTAATAAAAAAAAATTGTATTGATGTGACTATAAATAAGAATGAGATTTTCAAGAAAAAGTCATTATCGTTGAACAACTAATGAATTTGTCCTTTGTACTTAAATAAATTAAAATAAAATATAAATATAAATTTATAAATTCTTAATTATTATATGCTACTAATTAAAATTCATATTATTTAAATTATATAATAACATGTAATTAATATACCATATAAAAATAATATAATATAATATAATAAATATATTGTGATATGCATTGTTTCTTTCAAGAAATATGAAATGACAATAATATATTTTTATTCAAAAAGTATGAAATGGCATTTATTATGAGTACTTTACTTTGACTTTAAAAGTACTTAGAGCACTACCATGGTTAACCATGAGTTTTTATCTAGCATTGAGAATGTGACAAGTAAGTACCTTTAACTAAATCAATGCCACCTCAACCATTAGGGATGATGTCATCCCCAAAATGTGATTGGTTCTCATAAAGTGAATTTTGATTGTACATTTTCCTTAGGAGGCCCATTTTAGAGCTCAAAATTCTTCTAATGGATTCCGAGAATCGCCCTCTGCCCAGCAAGGAGCCGGAGGCAGGCCGGGAGACGTTGTCGAGGGCTACCCAGCCTGGCTCCGCCCGCGGCTAGGCAAGGGCCAGAGGCCGGTTGGGTGGCGTCGTCGAGGGCTGCCTAGCCTACGTCCGGCCCTAGCTGGGTGGAGGGCGATTTCGAGAATCGCCCCCGGATGGGCAGAGGGCGATTCTCGGAATCACCCTTCGCACAACCGGGGGTGATTCTCGGAATCACCCTCCGCCCAGCTAGGGGTGATTCTCAGAATCACCCTCGGAATTTCCCTCCACCCATCCGGGGGCAATTCTCAAAATTTCCTTCTGCCCAGCCGGGGGTGATTCTCGGAATCGACCTCCGCCCAGCCGGGGGCCAAATGCAGGTCGGGCGATGCCGTCGAGTGCTGGCCAGCCTACCTCTGGCCCCCGGCTGGGTGGAGTGCAATTCCAAGAATCGCCCTCCACCCAGCCGGGGGCCAGAGGCGAGTTGGGAAGCCCTCGATGGACCTATCAGGCTGGCCTCTAGCCGCTGCCTAGGCAGAGGGAGATTCTCATAATCACCCTCCGCCCAGACGAGGGTTGGAGGCCTACCAGGTGGCACCGTTGAGGGTTGCGCAGCCTGCCTCCAGCCCCTGTCTGGGTGGAGGGCGATTCCGAGAATCGCCCTCCACCTAGCCGCGGGCCAGAGGCAGGCTGGGCAACCCTCGACGGCGCTGCCCGGCCGGCCTCCGGCCCCCGGCAGGGCGGAGGGCGATTCTCGAAATCGCCCTCTCAGCTGGAATCGCCCTCCGCCCAACCGGGGGCAATTTTCGGAATCACCCTCCACCCAGCTAGGGGTCGGAGGCAAGTCGAGCAGCACTATCAAGGGCTGCGTAGCCTGATTCTGGCCCTCGGCTGGGCAGAGGGCGATTTCGAGAATCACCCTCAGCCCAGCCAGGGGCCGGAGGCAGGCAAGGTCAAAATCACCCTCTGCCCAGACGGGGGCCAGAGGTCGGGCTTGCCTCTGGCCCCCAGCGGACGCCAAATTTTTTTTTTTTTTTTTTCAAACACAAACTATATAAAAAATTTAAATTTTTTTTAAACAAAAACTATTATAATAATAAAAAAATTGTATTGTTAAAAAAAAAAAAAAACAACTAAACTATTCAATTAAAATTTTAAAATAAAAAAAAAAATAAAAACAAATTAAAAAATATGTTTTAAAAAATAAACAAATAAATATTAAAAAAATAAATAAATTAATTAATTAAAACAATTATTATTTAAAATATAAAAAAACAAATATATAAATAATAAATTTTTCATTTACTTGTTCATTTTAAAAAATTGTTTAAGTCATATAATTTCTCCATAATTTCATGGTTCAAGTATCTTGAAAACTTAAGATATAAAAACTTGAGATTTACAACTTGTCATTAAGGTTTTATGCACTACAAAATTTTATATTTAATGTTATGGTTGAAAATAATTACAATTTTAGGGTGGTTTAGAGTCAAGATATTTTATTTTTAATAACATGGATAAAAACTGTTCGAAATGATAAGCCCTTCAGACATGATTTTGTTTATATTTAACATCATCTATCAACAAATTTATAATTTTACGATTTTTCAATGTCCTACTAGAGGAGGTTGGTGGGAAAAGGGTTTTGCAGATGTTTTTCGATCGGTGTGCTTATCATTAAACGTCACCCAGATACTCTGCAATATTGAAAGCACCGGTCAACACAAAAACATTGGCACATCGGACACTGTACACTCCATACACATCCGCCTGGTCCGTTGTATTATTATATAGCACCAGTGTGTCACACATATTCGCGCCAGTGCATTATAAAACACTGCGCCAAAACTGAAACCACCCAGTGCGGTAGAACCAAACCGCATCGGTGCATCATAAAACAACATGCCAAAACACAAACCCATCGGTGTGTTTGTGAGAAACAACACCGGTGCGCTTATAAACCACGCGCACCGGTAAAGGGTTAAATTAAAAAAAATTACGACAAAAAACTTGGATTTTTCATTTTTCCAGTGCTCCTGAGCTCTCAATTACCGGTGCATGCTCTACCATAGAACGCACCGGTGCACACAAAACATTGGCACACCGGACAGAGTGCGCGACGTACACACCCTCTCGGGGCGTCCAATTATGGTAACGCACTGGTGCGTCACTACTCTTCCACGCCAATGCATCATAAAACACCGTGCCAAAACATAAACGTGCCGGTGCACCTCTAAGACGCACACACCGGAATATTGTTAAATAAAAAAAAATTAAGGCCAAAAAACCAGTGCTTTACGACTATTCCGCACCGGTGCTTTACGAATATTTCACCCCGGTGCACTATCAAAAAAACGGCCAAAACTGAAACATCCCGGTGCGGTGTTAGCGAACAACCCCAGTGCATTATAAACAACGTGCCAAATGTGGCACCACCCAATGTGTTGGTAAGTAAGCGTACATGTGCCCCTATAAAACCCCGCGCATCAGAACAGGGTTAAATAAAAAAAATTTACGGCCAAAAAACCACATTTTCACTTTCCTCAGTGCTCTAGAGCTCTCAAGCAGTGGTGCCATTTCCCATTCTCTATGATGCCCTGACATCGGTGCTCTCATTGTACCCATTGCACGCACTGATGCTCTGCATTGGCCACCAATCTCCAGCTTGCATTTTGAAAAATGGTGGACAAATTTTCTATTGCAAATTTTACAGCCAATATGCCTCCTCGACAGCGAAATGTACAGGTATTTTTCTAGATTTTCCATAATTAATCCTTTTAGCGGATTAGAATTTGAAATAACTTTAAAAATAACCATTTAAAAAAAAAAGCGTTGAACGGTGCGCCTGAGCCGTTTGGCTCGCACCGGATTCCAGTGCTGCCTGTAAAATTCACAAGCCGCACTGCCACCGATGCTAACGGTATTTGCACCGTTTTCGGGGCGATACTAAAAGGCGACCCACATAATTTTAAATTAAAAATAAAATAAAATGCAGTGTGCTCATTTAGCCAGGCGCACCGTTGACCAATGGAATCCCAGTACGATGCGTTGACGGTATTATCCGCCCCGGTATATGTTAGCGCACTGCATTCTGCATTCCAAGAGGGTTAATGGTGCGGCCGGGTAAAAGATCACACCATTGACTATGTAATTGTTATGAAGTCGGTGTGATGACATGACTATATGCTCCAGGGCATATATTTCAGTCAACGCACTGCTATTCTAAACCTATATTTAGTCAACGGTGCTTGAAAAATAGACAGTTGCACCGAGGCCAGTGCATTGTATTTCATTAGGGGCACCGAGAACGAGGCGCTACAAACTTAAGTCACACCGCTCCCGGTGCGTGACTGTTTTGTGGCACACCGACTGGTCTATTTTTTTTTTTAAATATATGTATATTCCTAAATACATGTTTGTTTTAATAAAAAAAATTATTTAATATGTCAATGATTCAGAGAGAAGAGGAGGAGCTGCAGCAACAACAAGTTGAACAGTATGACATGATTCGCCAATGGGAGGCGCAAGAGAGGGAGAGAGATGAATACCCTCGGCCTATTACAACAGATACTCAGGGGATACTTAGGAAGGTAGGCCTCCTCAAGTTCTATGAGGAGGCTACTTCCCTAAAGGCCCACAGTGTGTTTCTGAGATATCTTATCCGCAGGTGGAATGCCCACCAACAGGCTTTCCAGGTTGGTCCTGACCAGTGGTACACATCCACTGAGGAGGATATTTGTTTTATTATAGGACTATTGAGGAGAGGGGTGGATTTTACCTCATTCCCAAATGTGCCAGCTGGTTGTGTAGCAGGGAGTCAGTTAGTTTACTCCCAGAGTACAATATTGGAGCACATGTACTATCTCCTTTAGAGTTTCAGGTACCTGGAGGTTAGTTATGTATAGGTGCATTTGGTAGACAGGACGTGCAGTGCCTCTCACTTATCATTTCTACCATTTCGCACAACACCAGTGATGGGCAACGCATTAGTTGCTCGCTTTTATATTATGTTGATTATTTAGTACAACAACCATGACTTGTCAGGTGGTCTGCCATTTTTTTGCGGCAATTTTGTACGACCTTAGATAGATGTCGTGCTCATGCACAAGGGAGGGTCAACTTCCCTTTTTCTTCAGAGTTGTTTTGTTTATTTTTTGAGAGGTTTCCAGAGATGAGACCTAGTTTTGTTCTACAGCCTCGTAGGCCAATGTTCGAGGCCCGGATGCACACGTGGGGGTAGATGATGCTCAAGAGTGGAGACACTATGTTTCCAGCCAGGATATCGCATGATGCACTGGACTTACTAGCCAGTGTTGACAGGCTGCATCCCTTCATTTTGGTTCCATGTCCTTATGCTGGATTAGATTGGCGAGGGTGTCCCAACATCCTCTTCACAGATGATGAGCCACAAGATGATAGAGGTAATATTAGTATTGTTTTATTTATATTTATTCTAACATGTTCTTTAACTTATTTTTACTAAATTATCTAATGAAATTGACTAATTATTTTTGTGTACTTGTATATATTTTGCATACATTGGCTCTTTTGATGCCGAGGAGATTCCAGATCCACTACATGATCCAGGTGTTGATCTTGATGATGATGAGGACATGGCCGATGTCAAGGATGATCATGATCAGGATGAAGCCGGTGCAGCATAGAGACATGCTCTTGCTCATGGTGCATCGATACTGCCTTTTTCTAGGTGCGGTTGACCTGAGACTAGATATAGGATGGAGTTGGGCAACCAACTCTGTGCATTGATTGTTGATGCGGGCATCAGGCCCGCTCATTACAGATACATACAGGTCGATGATAGGTTGTTCCAGATGTGGAGAGGCATGCCATGTGACATGTACGGCCTAATGCGGCATGTCGTAGGAGCTACGAAAACTATTATGTGGCTGAGGAGGATTTTCTGTAGCTATAGGCATACTAGTCGAGCTGCGACACGTGATGGACAGTCCGCGAGCAGCGACTCACATGCATCTCATGATCATTCACCTTGCACCGCACCTAATGAGCATGAGGCTAATCCACTAACAGCATCTAGCAGTCATCATGGAGATAAGGCTGGACCATCGGCCACGTCCAGTCAGCAGCCTGTAGAGCCATCCGTCAGTACTAGTCATGATCATGAGCAGGCTGGACCATTGACTGTCGAGACTACACTATTGATTGAGCAAGCCTCCACTATTACTGCTTATATTGATGTTGTACTAGTACCACCAGCTGATGCATCCATCAGTACTAGTGATCATGATCATGAGCAGGCTTGACCATCTACCGTCGAGGCTGCAGTACCCTTTATTGAGCAAGCCACCTCCACTTGTACTGCTATTGATGTTGTTATACTACCACCAGCTGATCCATGACATTTCTTTTACAATTGTATATTTTTAACATTATTCAGTTATATATATATATATATATATATATATATATATATATATGGTCCATGTATTTTATGTTCATGTTGCAGTTCTACTTAATTTACATGTTGGTGATCATCATGATGTGGCACATATTGTTAGGTCATATTAGATATGTTCATTTAATGTTTAGCTTGTAGATAGATGTGTATATGTGATAGCATGAGTTATTTGACATGAGATGTATATTGGATGTTTGTGTTGTGATGATGTTAATATATAATGTTAATTTGATGTTTGAATGTGTTTTTTAGTCGAATATGATGTTTTTACGATGGTTATCATGATCATGATGATGTTTATTAATTAATTTAATATTAAATGACCATGATATTTATTAAATATTATGTCATGATTGTAATTTAAATTTTAATTTTAATTGTATGTAAAATTGTATTTGTATTTGTAGTAATTGTATGTAAAATTTTAATTGCAATTGTAATATTTAATTTATTGTGAAATGATTGTAATTGTATATATGAAAAAATGTAAAATTGTAATTGTATTTCTAATTGTATGTAAAATTCTAAAATTGTAATTGTATTTGTAATTGTAATTTTAATTGAATTGTATGTCAAATATTTGTAAAATTGTAATTGTAGTTGTAAATGTAATTCTATGTAAAATTGTAAATGTAATTGTACGTAAAATTCTAAAATTTTAATTGTAATTTTAATTGAATTGTATGTAAAATAATTGTAAAATTGTAATTGTAATTGTAAATGTAATTCTATGTAAAATTGTAAATGTAATTGTATGTAAAATTCTAATTCTAATTCTAATTCTAATCACAATTCATGTATGTGAAATTAATTTAAAATTGTAATTGTAATTTTAATTCTAATTATAAATGTAATTTTAATTGTAATTGTATGTAAAATATTTGTAAATTTGTAAATGTAATTGTATGTAAAATATTTGTAAATTTGTAAATGTAATTGTATGTAAAATTCTAATTCTAATTCTAATTCTAATCGTAATTCATGTATGTGAAATTAATGTAAAATTGTAAATCTAATTGTAATTCTAATTTTAATTGTATTAATGGGAAATGATTTTATTAAAATTTTTAAATTTTTAAATTTGCAAATAATTGTATAATAACAAATCTAGAATAATACGAATTTTTGTAACATAAAAAAGTTTAGAAAATAATGAAAATAAATTCATGTACTTTAGAATTATCATTATTTTATTATGATCTTACATACAAAAAAAAAGAACTTTATACAGTTCGGTGCGCTTAGCATCATAACACGCATCGGTGCATCGTATTACGAAGACGCACCGATGCTTCCCAACTATTCCGCATCGGTAACGAATAAACACAAATAAAAAAAACATAACTCTATTTTCTTTAGGTGAAAAAAAAAACATCAATTTGAAAAATGGGCGGCAAAATATTTTCAAAAATCTAATTTCATAAAATAATTCTTTAAAAACAAAACACTTTTCATTATTCACTATTTTTGCTAAAATTTTCAGCCAGATATTTGCAGGAGACAAACGTGGAGCAAGAGAGCATGAGGGCACTGTGGAGCAGCAAAATACGTTCGAACAGAAGTATTCAGACAATCAGAGACCAAACCTTTTGTGATTCAAACCTTGTATCATAGAATTTCAAACCATCTCGTGATTAAATTTGATTTTTTTTTTACTCTTTTTTTTTTCCTGCAGTTTTTTTACTTTCTCTACAGTTTTATCCATTTTTATCCTAAACCCTTCATTTTTTTTGTTTTTTCCCTTTCTTCTCCCTATTTCTATGATTTCAGAATTAGGGTTTTTCATTTTAGATTGACGTCCAACCCACGGGATGACTTGCATAGTTGGATCCCAATCCATTCGGCCATTGCGTGAATTTTTTGTAAAAATGGATTTTTCTTTATCGGTGCACCCTACGCACATTACTGCATCGATGCGCTGTATTATACACCACACCACGCAAGTACTGTATATTAAAAAAATTGAAAACATTTTTTCTAAATTCGTGCGCCATATCTGAAATAGGGCACTGATGCTCCATGTAATGAGGATAGCACCGTACGATGTATTACACCATTTTTGTGGTGCATTTTTAAGACTCCATGCACCGTACAGTCTATTACACTATTTTTGCGGTGCGTTTATAATAGCCAACGCACTGTACAATCTATTATACTGTTTTGCGGTGCGTTTGTAATATACCCACGTACCAGCTGCTGTGCGTACCTCATGAAAGGTGCACCAGTGTCTTGAGATTTATTTTCTACCTGAAAAGTTGAGAATTTATTTATAAATATATTAATGAATGATATGGTACATGTTTCAGATTGATAAAGAAATGTCTGACAAGAGATCAAGTAACAAAAATACTGTTAACACATCAAGAAAAGAAAAAAATTCAAGTTCTTTGTAAATTTTTTATAAAAAATATTATTTTTGAACTATATTTAAGTTTAACTAATATGTATTGTTTACTGTGTATCATGCAGAGCCATAAAATGACGAAGCTCGATATGATTATTTCTGATCTATGACCAGAAGAGCGTAAAAGTTTAATGGAAAAATTGCAAAAGAATGAATCAGGTGAATGAAAAAATACTATCGATCCAATATGAGTTTCTTTTTTTAATTATCATTAATAATATACTTAAAATTATTAGATAACATGTGTTAAACAGTCTACTAATTCACATCTGTTTAATGTTCTAGAGCGACCAACAATTTAGAAAAGGAATGTTGTTCTAAGAAAAGAAAAAAAATAGAACATGCAAATGAAAATGAATTGCTCCTTAGCTCATCTGGAGTGGTGCTGGAAGTTAACGAAAGGGGGAAAAACTTTTACAAAAGTTTGGGGGATCTAGTGGAATGAATGTATTCTTGTGTTCTTTCCGCTATAATATAGACTGTGAATTGATTCCAAGAACCAAATTCTATCTAAACTACAGGAAGAGTTTCCAGAGAATTGGTCAATGAGACATGTCAGACTTTTAATAGCAAAAACGTACAACAACAAAAAAGAAGGAATGAAAAAGTAATATTCTTTTAAATGTTTGTCTATAATTATTTATAAATATCACTTTTTTTATATTTACTTTTCATATATCAATATAAAAATTAAATATTTTAATGTCATGTTACATTTTCAGGAAGATTATGAAAATCTCAAAACATGAACGAGCTGATATCATAAATATGCCAGTAGGAATGTCCAAAAAGGTGTACAAGGAGATGATCAAAGAAATCGACAAATTTGCATCGTAGGAGGAGCCATCTCAACAACAACATGCTTCAAATGTAATATGTAATCATTGAATTTTTCGATCATTAGGTACAATAAATAAACAATTTAGCATTAAATATTAATTTTCAAGGATTTTCTTACAGAAAAGAAAAGAAAATGAAACCCATTCAGCACATAAAACAGGACGACAAGGAAGAAAATGGTTGATCTCTAATTTTGTGAGTAATTCTTACTTCCTTATAAAAACTTAACTAGATTTCATTTTTGTATTTTTTAAGTTGTTTTACAAAAATCATCATTGAATGTCTTCAAACAGGTGCTAACATACAAAGAAGAACCATTAGACGAATTGATTGAAATTGGGTTAAATATGGGTTGTGAGTATATGTTGGCATATTAGAATTTAATTTTGGAATTTGTAAGCATATATCGATCTTGTTTTACTTAGCTCTGTCTATAATTAATAGAACAAAAATATCATTTATATTAAATATATGATTTGTTATGGGGTATAAAACTTGCAAGAAACAAAGTATGGAACTGCGCCAACAAATGAAATTTTGAAAGATGGCATGGTAAATGGTTTTGAAAGAATGTGTATAGTTTATGAGTCGATTGTTTCTATGGTACATCATTTTTCTTTTCGATTTACATTGATATATATTATCTAATATTGAAATTTTATTTATTCTCACCAATGTATATACACTCATTTCAGTTTATTTTTATGTTTGTAGATGGAAGGTGAAGAAGAAGAAAACAATCAATGTCGTGAACAAAACATTCCTGAAAATAACCCAAGTCATGGAAGTAGCTCTAGCAGTGACAACAGTTCAAGCGAAGAATGATGATCACTATGTTTGGATATCAAAGCAAGACATTTTATTTTTTGAAATATGTCTGTGAAATCAGACATTTTGTTTAATGTAATGGACATAGTGTCCCAATTGAAAGACAAAGGGATACGAATAACTATCCCATTTTGTATGATAAAGATTGTCTTATTCATATATATATATATATATATAATCATAAAATATGTTTTAATTTATTCTATTGCATTCTCCATTGTCGTTCTCAAATGCACTAATAAAAATTTAACTCATATGAATATTGTTATAAGATATATATGTGTCGAATTTTGATGAATAATGAATTTTTAAAAACCACAATAATTCTGATATGATATAACAAATTAATCCAAACAGCACATTCAAATGCATTCATAAAAATGTAATTAATATGAATATTTTTATAAGATGTGTCAACTTTTGATGAATAATGAATTTAAAACAATCAAAATAATTGGACTGTCACAGGTCGATGTTTCTAAAAAAACAAAATGAAAGCTAGTGCGTGTCAGTAACTGTCGACCGGTGAGTTTATGTGTCTATATGCACCGGTGTCGTTGTATGATCTATGGGCACCACACAAATATCGATACCAGTTATAAATATCGATGTGTTTGTGAGATACTGCGTACCGGGGCGTTTATGTATCTATAAGCACCAGTAGATTTGTACGATCCATGGGCACCGCACGAATACCGACACCAATTATAAATCTCAATGCCTTTTTGTGATATGGCGCACTGGTGCGTCATAAAGGCATACGCATCAATGCGTTGATACAACCTATGGGCACCGCACAAATCCCAAGACCAATTAGAATGGCCCCGTGCATTCTATGACCAACACTATGCCCGGTGCAGTTTTACACCTAAACGTCCCAATGCGTTCGTTCGACTGAGGAAGCCCCGGGGCGTCGTCTTCATGTATGCACCAGTGCATTAAATCCAGAGTAGCGCACTGATGAAAAAACATCCATAATAACCTCTGACCACCCATTTTTTTTTAGTTGTGTTAAATTTCCGTTAAAATCTCCGCCAAAACCTCCGTAACCATAAACGGATGTTGTAGCAAATGCTTTTTTGACAATTTTGGCCAATTTTATAACACTAAAAACCTCTTTTATAACCTCCGCTAGAGGGTCTTTTCCTTGTAGTGATTCCATTATTACAATGTGTCAAAAGTGTGATACAATTTTTTTTTTTGTTATTCCAGCATCAATTCGTTTTTTTTTTAGGGTGTTTTTTCAATAATTTTTTCAAGAAACAATTTCTTTTTTAGCATAATTTTATAAAAAGGTGAAATTTGACCTTGAGAAAAAAACAAATGCGTTCTGGAATACACACTTATTGTTTTTGGGGCGTTTTTTCATGTTTTTTGAGTCTTTTTGGGCTAGAGTTCCCGTTTTGAGGTAATAGATCTTGTTTCATCGGTAATAGTGTTACTTGCAAAAGGGAGCAACTAGCTCTAATCAACATTGGTACGAAAAGGAGAAACCAACATTGAACGTGGGTGGCTAAAGGATATGGTGCGTTGGGGATAAAAACATTTATTTTATGCAGTTAATCCCAAAAACTTAGACATTTTGGAAAGGTCATGCTTAGGGTTTTGTGTAGGGATGATGGCAACATGTTAACATATGTTGATTGATATGATTTGCAGGCCTATTGACTAGATGTGACAAAATGGCCTATAACACTCTTCAAGCTATTATTTTAAAGTTGCTAGAAAGTACCTAATCCAACATCTGATTTAGTTCAAAAGATGAGTCTTTTAGTCCAAAATGGTTCCACTCTTTGATCTACGCTCTGGCATCAAACAAAAGAATCTAAACATATTTTATGGAAAGTACAAGATTGGTCAAGAATCCTAGCAAAGTGAAACAAATCAATTTATGGGTTATGGGACAAAATAAAAAAATTAATGGAGGATGTTGATTCTCTCACTGATCCCTCTGAGAAACATATTTTTTTTTATTATATTAAACAAAAGTATGCTCAAATTATTGCATTGGAGGATGAGTCTCACCAACTGAAACAAAATATTCATTATCTTAAGCCTAGTGTTCGGGACCAATACCTCCACTTTCATCGGCCTAATTCAACTATGGACATTGACTAGAATAACTTACTTGCAACTCAACCAAAAGACCTAGATGTCACTGCCACTTGGAATTTCGTTGACCAAGGCGACACTTTGTTTTAGAAGTGGCAAGATTGTTGGATACATATAACTCTTTCCTCTAGTCTGTTATCCAAACTATTCCTAAGTTGGGTCCTTCATTTGATAAAGAATCATTTTCACAAGTAAAATATTGACTCGGGGGTGAGTCAATAAGATGTGGTTAGGGCCTATTGGGTCCTTCATATTTTGATCAATTTTTTTTGGCAAAATAATAAAGTGAGAATTGGAAAAAGGATAGTTAGATCGAGCGATTAGAAATTGTCAAGTGAGCATGAAAACAAGGTTGGCAATGTCAAGTGAGCAAAAGTTAAAATGATTTTTTAAAAGCACAGTTAGACTAATTTCATCAAAGCATGAGAGTTAAATTTGATGATATCAAATGAGTGGATTGATTGAATATGTCAACAAGCCAAAGCTATAAATAAGTGTCAGGCCAGGAGGTAGCTCCAAAAAACTGAATTGATTTTCATTAAATAGTCCATATGAATATATACATGGAGGTGAGACTCTTCAGATTCATCTCCCAATGTCTCTTCAACTTCCTTATTTTGTATCTACATTATTTTACAATTTCACCCAATCCCTAGGATTAGGTGTCAAAATTCCCCCCCTTAATTTGAAGGGATGTTGGTGAGTCCAAGCATCGTTTTGAATCTTTCGAACTTTTCTCTTCCAAGCGCTTTGGTGAAGATGTCCACAAGTTGCTCTCATTTGTGGAACAATGTCGTAGATGGTTTGTCTTGGCCTCAACATGATGTCGAATCAAATAGTATTTTTTATTGATGTGCTTCGTTCTACCATGGCACTTTAGGTTTTTGGCCAATTTTATCGTAGAAGTGTTTTCGATCATGATTGGAGTTGACTGCATTTGTTTTATATACAAATCTTCCAAAATTTTCCTGAGCCACATAATTTCATTTGTTACTTAAGCTGCTACCACATATTCTTCCTCAGTTGTGGAATCTGCTAGAACTGACTGCTTGTGTGATCTCCAAGAGACAGCTCCTGATCCACGACTCGTAATATGACCTAAAGTAGATACCCCAATTTATTTGTCTTCGTCAAAGTATAAATTAGAGTATCCAATCAAGCTGAAGTCGCCCACCTGTGTATACTTGAGTCCCTTTCAAGTACTTTAGAACTCCTTTCGCAACAGACCAATGTCCCTCACAAGGATTTTGCATAAACCTGGAGAGGTTTCCAACAACAAATGAGATGTCCGGTCTAGTAGTAGTCAGGTAGATGAGAATTCCTACAAGTTGCCTATACTTTGTTGCATCGTCAAATTCTTTTCCTTCAATGGATGTGAGCTTCAAGTTTTGTTCCATTGGATTATTCAAAGTATTGAACTCAGCCATGCCAAACCTGTTCAATAGATCTCCAATGTACTTTTTCTGGGAGAGGAATATAAACTTAGGATGCTTAGTCACTTCAATACCAAGATAGTAGTGAACATATCCCAAATCAGTCATTTCAAAACCATTCCTAAATTCCTTCTTTATGGATGCAATATAAATCTCATTGTTCCATGTCATCTAAAGATCATTAACATACAACACAAGGTATACAACTATTTTTCCAACTTTTTTGACAAACAAAGTTGCATCATCAAGATCATAATGTTTGAAGTTAAGTTTCAAAAGATGCTAAGTTAACTTCTCATACTAGGCTCGCGATGCTTACTTGAGGCCATACAAGGATTTTACAAGCTTGCATACTTTGTGTTCTTGGCCCTTCACAAAAAATCCTTCTAGTTGGGATATAAAAACCTTCTCCTATAGATATCCATTCAAGAAATAAGTTTTCACATCCATCTAATAGAGTTTCCAATCGTTCTGAGCTGCCAAGGCAAAGAGTGCCTAGATGGTAGCCCATTTTTTATGGGGGGGAATTTCTCCTTATAATCGACCCCTTCTTTCTGTGCAAAACCTTTTTCCAAAAGCCCGAATTTGTGCTTTTCAAGTGAGCCATCAATTTTTTACTTGTTCTTGTAGACCCACTTGTAGCCAATTAGTTTGGTTCCCAATGGAGGATCAACCAACTTCCAAGTTCCATTATATATCAAGGCATCATATTCCTTCTACATCACTTCATTCCATTCATCATGAGAAGAAATTATTTGCAGGAATTTGGTTCAAAATCTGTAGAAAAAATCGATTCACAATTATAAGAAACATCCATATGAACAGGTGAATTAGAATCATCTACATAACCTCCATTTTTCTAGGTGGAACTTCTTGTTCCTATCTTTCCAACCTCATCAGGAAGAACATTTTCAAGTGTCTTTGTCAACCATTTAGGAGGACATTTCTGAGATGGCCCAGGCTTCTCATTTGACTAAGTTGGGGCTGAATCAAGATTTAGTCTCCCAATTATGTCAATCACATCACTCAAAGTGTTATTCGTGGTTGGGTCTTCATGTGGGGGGGCGTGCTTCAGAAGACGATTACATATATTGATTCATATAGGAATCCCCCCTTCAAGATGTGGAATCTGATTATCAAATTCTTGAAATGACTTTGCATGCCTGAATCTATCCAAGCGATCAAGCTGCTGCTCAACAAAATTGTCAGTCTTGGAAGATTCAAGAAATATGACATCTATAGATACTACAAACTTCTTATTAACTTCATCATAGAGATGGTATGCTTTAGAGGTATTTGAATACCCCAAGAAGACACACTTAAGACTCATTGCACCAAGTGTGTTTCTTTGTTCCTTAGGTGTCAAGGCATAACAGGTGGAACCAAAGACCCTGAGATGCTTTACCGAAGGAATGTGGCCATTTTATAGTTTATAAGGAGTCTTATTTCTAATTTCATTAGAAGGACACATATTATTTATATACACAACATATGAAATTGCATCAACCCAAAACATCAATTTTACATTCTTGAAAAACATCATGGAACATACCATATTTAAAATTGTTTTGTTCATTCTTTCAGCGACATCATTATGTTGGGGATTGTAAGGCACAGTTGTTTGATGTTTGATACCATGTTGGCGAAGATAGTCTTAAAATTACTTTGAACTATATTCTTTTCCATTATCAGTGGGAATAGATCCAAAATGAGTTTGTTCATCATTTTCAATCCATGCATGAAAGTTCTTTAATGTTTTAAAAGCATCATATTTGTCATTCAATAATTAAACCCAACACATTCTAGTGTAGTTATGAATAAATGTCATCATATATTTATTTTCGTTTGCAGAAGGAACAAGCATGGGGCCACATAAATTTGAATGAATAAGCTCAAGTTTTATATGTGCTCTGAAATTTGAATCATGAAAAGACTGTTTGCTCTACTTTCCTAGAATAGAAGCATCACATTGCTTAAGTTTCCTAGGAATTGTAGGCAAACCAATAACACCATTTTTCTTCAATAATCGAAGGTTTTCATAGTTCAAGTGTCCAAATATAGCATGCCATAAAAGAATTGATGGGAATGTACCTTCATTATAGTGAGAACTGAATGCAAAATTTTGTGCACGAGCAGAGGTACCTTGCAACTTTAGAAGTCTTTCTTCTTATATCCCCATCATGAAGAGTGAGTGATATGATGCTTTTCTAACCTCAACCTCGCCATCAAAAATATGATTGGAGTGTTATTTATAGCGGATGTGGACCAAATACAACAAGTTTCTCCTCAACTCTGGGAGGTATAGAACCTCATGTAGAAGAAATTCTGGAAGACTAGGTAGCTTAAGCCTGATTGTGCTAAGGCCTGATGGCCTGAGTTTTGATTTTTATGCAAAGTTTACTACTCCATCAACCTTGTTAGTAAATTATTCAAAAAAATATTTTATAAAATTCATGTGGCATGTTGCTCCTGAATCTAGCAACCAATCATTTTCCCAAGAAGAAAGTCAAGCGTTAAACAGGTCTTCAGTTACTCCAATATTACAATGTTCCACAACATAATGAGCGGATTCAGGTGCTTTACCTTTGTCTTTGTCATGATTTTTACCTTTGGATTCATTTTTTTCCTGCTCAATTCTCTCCCAAGGCAACTTATATGTGGATGCATCATGTCAATCTCTATTGCACCGTGTGCAATTAAAATCATATTTTTCTCGAAATTGTCTGCACCCCCTACCTCTGAAATTTCTTCTTCCTCTTCCTCTTTAGCTACCTCTTCCTCTAGAATAATCATGAAAATTATTCTTCTCTCTACGTGTAAGACATAAAACTTCTTCAAAATACTGAGGAGTTGTCTTCTTCCCAAAATCCTTTCTCTCTCTCTAAACTTCTTCTCAAGGGAGTCAAAGGTAATCTCCTTGGGTTTTCCACTTGCTTGAAATGACTCAAGATAATGTGAGTAAATATGATATAATTCCTTGACATAAGTTATGAGAGGTACATATATTTCAACACCAATGTTTTTAATGTCATGCATGATAAATCTTACTTCTGATGCTAAATCAAGAGGCTCATCATTTTTCAATTCAAGACAGAATAATTTAATCATCAATTAGAAAACTTAAAGTTCTGAATGTGAGGCATATAGTTATTTCAACTTCTTCAAGGATTCATAAGAATTTGAGAATGATGTAATGTGGCGAATAACCTCTTCATTTATAGATGCTACAATCAAGGCATATGCCTTACTATTCTTGTTGTCCCAAATGGCGATCTCATTGTCTGAGGTAGATTTTGCAGTTGCATTTTCTTCGTCTCCTTCACAAATTCCTTTCCACAACTCATTAAAAATGAGAGTGTGCTTGAATTTTTGAGAGCACTCAGGATAGTTCTCCTTTCCAGTGAGAACCACTCCCATAATAGATATGAGTGAATGCATTTTAATTTGTACTGTAAAATAAATCACTTAGCTGCCACATGCCAATACTGTAAAAATGAATTATGTTGATAAAAAAATATCCAATGTTTTATAAAACAAAGTATATTAGGGGGAGGTGGGATATGGGGAAGGTACGTATGGGGGAGGTAGGGCATGAGGGAGATCCAAGCAGGTGGAGGGTGCATGTGGAGTGGGAGGAACAACACACTGTGTAAGAGTATGTAAGAGCACACATTGCAATGTGAAGTGCAACAATGTGGAGCAATGTTGAGAGTGCAGCAAATGAGGGCAGCTGATATGTTAAGGACTGTGTCTAAGAGATATGGTGAAGGAAAATAATCAAAGCAACGTATCGATGAGAGTGTGGTTGTAATACAACATAGTCGATACCATAGTGTGGGAGAAGCACATGGGTGGAAGCACAATTGGAGAGTGATATGGATGAGAGCACAGTGGGAGAGTGGTATGGGGAGGCAACGTATAATGGAGGGTCGAGAATTCCAAGAACTGGCAGAGGCTTCCATGCAGCGAGGTCGAGCACCGACAGAAACTATGAGGCTGAGCAAGAAGTAGGAAGCACAATTGGATATAGGTCCTCCTACACCTGTATGTATTACTGTTGTAATTACTCTCAAACCGTGGGGCCTGGGGGGGATTTACAACGAAAACAATCTATCTTTGAGTCTGTTGGTTAAAAAAAAATGGCTTCAGCTCCTCTTCTTTAAGTATATTGTGAATGGAATTTGTGAGGAATACATTTATAATAGACTACAATTAAGATATAGATGGTATTTCACCTTTATACAAGGATTTGTGTATTTTGTGGTTATATATCTCAATGGATTCAGAACAAGGGATATACAAAATCCATGGAAAACATACGTAAATAGAGAAGCGCGGAGGTCACACAACATTCAGTGGAATGACAGATTATGGAGACTGCAGTAGGAATTTTCAGATTGCAAAAAAAAAAAATGGTAGAAGGGGAGAGAATATGAAATGGATGGCAAAAGGGAGTTATATAAATTAAAAATGGAGTTGTATCTAATACCATGTCAAACCACAAGGTAAATTTAAAAAAATGATTTGATTTTATTAAAGAGTGCATACGAATATATACATGGAGGTGAGACTCTTGAGATTCATCTCCCAGTGTCTCTTCAACTTCTTTATTTTGTATTTACATTATTTTGTAATTTCACAAATCCTTAAAATTAAGTGTCAAAAATAAGCTACAAGGCTAGATTTAGGACACAGAGACACACAAAGACAAAGATATAGGTGAAGCCGAAAGAGAAATTTGACACGAAATCATGAATCATATTCTTTCTATGATATTATTCTTTGTATATATGATTGTTGTTTCAAGATAAGATATGATGTAACCCTATGGATCTATGGGAATGAAGCTTAATTTATATTCTAGCCTTATATTAATGAAATGATACAGTTCACATGGTATCTCTGGTGTAATGTGCATGATCTATTTTCTGTTTCATTTTTTATTTAAGTTTTTGATTGGGTTCATGTGTAATGGATCACTATCTTGTAATGGTTGATAACTTATATACATGGTAAATGAACTCACTCACATTCAAAAAACCCCATCAACATACTTAAATTCATAGCAACACTTCGGGTGAGACCTTCTACCTTTTGGAATATTGAAAATTCTAGCACATGCTAGACTACAATAAAACCTTTTTATTGGCCCGTGAACCATAACCCTAGTCTCTGCACTATTTTTCTCCAATAGTTCTATAAATATGTCTATACTCATATAAATTCGTACATACAAGGATTTTATTATATGAAAATTTTCAATAAATATGGGTAAGGATTTTATCCATTACCGTGATATTATAGGCTCCATGCAGAGGGTATGAATTTCATAACTCTAAACAATTTCTCTAATCGAATTAATTTTTCCGAAAGTTCATTATAATTTTTTCAATTGAATTAATTTTTCCGAAATTTCATTATAATTTTTTTCTACATAAGCTGCACAACTTTTTAAATCTTCTCCATTGGCTATCAAGAGAATATATGATGTTTCTACAAAGTAAATTTTATATTTTTCCTAGGCCAAATGAAGCTATTGACAATTGAAAGAATTCACTTCAAATGTAAATATTATAAATTTCACTGATGGAAAATGAGTACATTAGAAATTTGGAAATGTCCCTGATAATCAATTAAAAGGTTTAAGTTATTACTTCATCGGTGTGTAAAGGTTTGAGTTATTACCCTATCGGTAATTGACAAAATGTGTAGGTTTCATAATGGATACATTTTGGATTTCACGGATGGCCAATGAAACCATTAACACTTTGGAATTTACCATGTGGATTTTGTTCATGTGAGGTAGGTTTATCACCAACATAGATCCATCTTCGCTCAAGATCTACCAAGTTCCAAGAGGAATCAAATATATATAGGGCAAACCTTTCCTCAAGTTTTGAACTCAAAAAGAGGATTGCATCTTGAGATATTTGATTCCTCTCTGCACCTGGTAAATTTAGAGCTAAGATGGACCTATGTTGGTTCTTAATAATATTATTTATATTTTATATAAATTTCACATATTTATGTATATAACTATTTTTAATTTTAATTTTATAAGAACCTTGACAATACATATAATTACATATATATGCGGCAATTTTATTTGACATGTTCTACAATTTTTTTAATTTATTTTTTTAATCTAATATGAATATCATTGATGATATATATAGATAAATATGTACAACTTAGAGAAAAATTTTATTGTAAATTTATTGAATTTTATATGCTTATTAATTAAATTTAAATATGAAGTTTTGAAATATAATAGTTACGAATATTAATTATTATTTGAGTAATTAATATAAGTTAATGGATGACATGGAAGATTGAGTGGCCTTTGTACTGACTTGCCGCCACGTTTGAGGTGAAAAGAAAACTTATAATGCCACATCTTTACCATATGTCAGCTGCACAATAATGTTGACATGGCACCAAAAGTGAAATATTCAAAGGACCATATATTGGTGTTCCTGGCTTGAATTTTAATAAAATTTATATCATTAAAAAACTCTTAATAAACAAAAGGTGGTGATGGCCTCATAAAAGAGGTTTGGATTGAGCAAGAAAAGTGAAAATTTTATGATCACCCCACCTTAAGAATACCTAGAAGGTTAGGTGTGGGGTGCAAATGTTACAAACAGGTATCATAGCTAATCATGGAGCTAGAGAAGATAAAAAAAATTGTGCCATGTATCCTTGATCCAGATTTAAGGGAATTGGGTATGTTATAGTGTTGTTATGGCTTGAAAAAATTATATTTTTTCAAAATTTAAAACTCAAAGTAAATGAAAAGTTCACCACACTGCATGCTTATTTAGAAAATTTCCTCTAATTATGGTGGGAAGATTACTTAGATAGAACAATAAATAATAATAACCATATTTGAGATAAATAACTTCAAGACTATATCATATATTTCAATATTTAATGAACTCATGTCACCATGTCACTTAATTGACATGTCCTATCAATCTTGTCACTTATTTTTCTAATTCCCTTTTTTCATTACCTCAACCCTGTGATTCTAACTCTTAGTAAATATTAAATTATTCTTCTCTAATGAAACCTAATTAATCATATATTGACCATTACTCTATTGAGATAATGTAATGTTGTAACCTAGGAATATATGCACTTGATACTTTTACCCTCTCCCCCCCAAAAAAAAAATGAAAAAAAAGCATGACCATTATTTTATTTTAACAAACTAGAATCAAGTAACAATCCCCACACTGTAAAGGTTGTATGTACCCTAAAATAAAAATGAAATAAAAATATACTAATGCAACTTGAATAAAATGCTAACCTAGACTACTAGGTCAACTATAGGATTGGCCTTTTATTGGCCTAACTTTGCTTAAAATACAATTTTTTTTTTATTGAATAATATTGTTGTATTAAAAGTGGCACAACTCAATTATATGTAGGAGTGAATCATTGCAAGATCCATTCACTCGTTCCTTGTGAAGCACACCTTTTAGGTGGAATAACTTGAAAAAACTAAGTTGGTGATGCTTATAACTAAGAAAGGACTCAATTAATGCTTTTGAAGATTTCCTAGGTACTAGGTACTTCAAATACTTATTGTCATAGAGTAACACCAAGCCTCCTTTTTCAAATATTTTTTTCTTGATGTGGAAATCTCGACAATTACTATCATGAAAATTTCACAATCTAATGACTCTACACTGAAAACTTGTCTTCCTCCATATCCATTAGCTTTGTGAGCGATTTACGAAGTGATTTTTCATTAGACAATCTAGTGGCTTATGTAATGAAGATGCTTGGGACTATAAATATTGTAGATACTAGAACATTATTTCCATAAACTAAGTTGAATGGAGTATGCTTTGTTATTTTTTGTCATATTTTTGTAATCCTAGATAATTGCAAGTATCCTTTCACCCTCCTCCTAATTTAATGCATAAACCTTGCTTAAATCATGCCTTAGAGTTGTATTGAATGCTTCCACATTATTGATAGCTTGTGAGTGATAGGGGATACTCCCATGATTTTGTATCATGTATTAGTAGGCCAAGATTTAAATTGTATAATTTATGAAATTATTATATTAATATATTATTAAGATTAAAGGGTAAATAAATATAGTAATTATGGTTTCAAAAACAAAACAAGAAACAATGTATATAATAGTGATGTGTTGGATTGGATTCCACCCATCTTGTAAGGTGGTCAATTTCTATGATAATATATATGGTGCCACACTGCTAAGTAGGAGGGTTGATGGGCTCAATAAAATCAACTACTCATTTCTCAAAAGGTTACTACACAACCATTGGGTGTATAGGAAATTCATCCATCCTCAAAGGCTTACCCATTATCTAGCAATCAAAAAATGATTTGATGTTCTCCTAGGCATCCTTATACAATGTGGGCTAGCATAAGGTTACATGTAATATCTTCCCAATGATTTATTTTCCTCCATTAAACTAACCCCATTCATCCTCACTATGAAATTTCCAAAGTATGTCTAGGTGCTAATAGCCAAGAACATAGTACAAAATTTATCCATTTGTCCTTGTTTTGTATAGTTTCCCAACAATAAGTTTATAATCCAATGACCAAGAAATTAAATGCTTATTTGGTGTAGATGTGTACCAATTTGACACAAATTCTATACTTAAGAATATGGTGACCTGATATGTTGGACGCATCATATTATTTGCAAGTTAGTTTATACATCTAAACATGTTCTTTTGCAAAGGACGTTGTAAGTTTATTTATGGATTTTTTTTGTTATTTTTTTGTTATACCCATCTAATTTACTTTACTTCAACAATTTATTAAAAAACCTAGAAATTTTTTATTTTAAATATTTTGAAATTACTGATAAATAAACACACTATTATATTAAATCAGAAAATAAAATGGAGAGATCAATCAGGCTACTATAAAAAATTTAAACCCAATACATTCTTCTTTCATATTAAATTTCTTAGGAGAATATGGGTTTAGACTCATATAGAAAACATAGAAAAATACAATTGTTGGGAAGATGGAAACTTGGCCCCATTGGGAAAATCAACCCTAAGGAAATAGGTCTCTATAAATCAACCCTCCTAAAGAAACATGTCCCTAGATAATTAGACCTATCACATCAGCCAATTGGCCCCCTTTCTTCTCACCTCATACGACCCCTGCACACTTGAGAAAATTGGCCTCTCTAGATATTTCAGCCTCCTCCGCAATTCATTGTTCCTCTTTAGCGACTCGACCTCCCTCTTTCCTGAACTCAGCCTCACTAAATTTCTCCTAAAATTCGTTGCTTCACTTCTCCTCACTTCTCTTTAGTCTATGCAAGCCTCTCACTTTAGAGAAAATTGCTTCCTCCACAATTATGTGTGTGATATCCGTTGAATTGGTGTTTTTATGTAATTAATTGTGCATATGTGTGTCCCTTTTTAAATGTTTGAATTTGAAAGATATTTGAAGAATTTAATTATCAATAATTTATTACTCATAATGATTGATTATAAATTTGTAATTATGATGTTTTATTTTTATCAATAATGAAATCTGGAAAATTAGTTTTTGAGTACATATGGTTGAAAGAGATGAGTCTACAAAATTATTGTTGAATATTTATTACCCATTAATAAGTCCTAGGTATCTAATATGGATGATTATATTTATTAAATAATTATGTAAATTGGTCAATTAATTGTTTCCTAAAATATAGGATGTTGTCTTTGGGAGACGGGAACAAAAGCTCATTAATGAGCTAGAAATTACTTGCCACCCGCCAGTGAGGTAAAGGTAGATACTAACCACCAAAAGAGTGGTAGATGTGCAATTGATAAAAATATTTGTGTCTACTTGCTTTTGTCTCATTCTGAGAAGAAGAGAGATTGAAGAGAAGTAATGGTGAACAGACAAGAAGAAAATTGTAAACCTGTTATGTCCGGGGGGGGTACTAGGTGGTTCTAGTGTCAAGGTTGGGAGGAGTCAAGTACTTCACTACTAATTTTCCAGATATACTATCCAAGTCGGTACCCTAGACTTATATTTATGTGTGTGTAAACCTAATCCGGTTGAAAAAATTGTTTTATTTTTTTGTTCTTTTTATTATAAGTACTAAAAGGAAAATTATACTACGAACCATATGAAGATTATCTTTGTTATTTTTATATTTACAATAGACGAAAGAAAAGAAGTATATTTGATGTTATTCTTTTACAAGTATAATAGTTAGTATAAGCAACATTTGTAGATCGAGGTGTAACAAGGGGAGGTTGGAGCCATTTCAACATGCCAGTAACTGTAGCCTGCCGCGTGGGGAGGACGAACACCACATGGAGCTGGCATACAATTGACAGGATGGGGAATGGAAGACGGGACTTCCAGCACCTAACGCAATAAATACGAATTACTACCATAAGACTCCAGCTGGGTATGCCAGCAGGGCTATCAAGAAACTTTTGGAAAAAGAGCCGGAAAAGAGGTAATATGCATGGTAAGGTTTGGATTTATGTTTTGTGGTTTAGTTTGGAAGCTGGTTGCGCGTTCAGTGGTGATCTCAAGCGAAGGCTAAGGGTGACAGTCCGGGCAAATCATTGGTATGTATTATCATACTTCCCCTCTGAGCCAAAGGTTTCTGATTTTCCTCGAATGCGGAAAATGGTAATAGTTTTCTTAGATTACTTTTTTGAATGGCGATTTGGTTGGTTTTGGTATGAGCAAATAAAGAAGGTTGATGAAGCTGGGTGTAGGCTCATTCTTCCTAAGAGGTTTTTTGTTCTGTTACCCAAATCTTCGGTTAAAACTTGGTCACAGTCTTCGTTTCCTGATTCTGCTCTTGCATTGTTAAGATGATGGTTTTCAACTTCTTCTATATTTATTGGTTGCATCAGCTCTTTTACTGGTTGGTTCGGCTCTTTTACAGTAATTCGCCATATCTGGGTATTAACAGGTTTGTTATCCTTAATAAAACCTTTTTTATAGCTACGCAGAAGGGGTATGTTTTAGTCTTTGTCTCTCCTTTTCCTATTTATAACATCATCTTTGATAGGAGGCTAGGTAAAAATTGGAAAATTTTAGAGAATTGTTGTCTGCTAAAAGTTAAAAAGGTTTGCCTTTGTCATGGTAGCGGGACTCTCTTGCAGCAGGGTTGGCTTTTCTTTTGTATTCTCATATTTGGTATTTTTGTCAATAGTGTCCTAAGGATGATATGTGGGAATGGAATTTCTCCTTATTGCCTCTGTTTTAGTATATGGACTCTGTTCCTGCCTTATAATTCTCTAGCTTTGCCTGTCCTGGGTTATGGAAACCATCTGTCTGTTGGTCTTCAAATCTTTCTTACCCAGTTGGTTTGTAATAGTGTATGGTCTCTGTTAATACCTTATATATTTCTTACTTCGCCTAACCTGGGTGATGGAACCTCTCTACCTGTCGATTCTCAAATCTTTTTTAGGAATCTGACTGGTGTATGTCGTCATGTTGTTGTTTGGATGGTAGCTTTAGTAGATTCCTTTTGTGGTTACGTTAAGATGGTTAAAAGAGGAAGAAATCCCACTAGAGGAAAAGGCAAACAGCCTACTTCTGAGCAACCTCAGAAAAGAGGAAGAAAATCTATGCAACATCATTTGGAACCGCTTGTTCAAACATTTGCATCAGAGATCCAAAATTCTATTCGATCCCAAATTTATGGTTGGGAAACTGAGTTTCTAAACAATTTGGATAGGGAGGATGAATTGGCTTATGAGGACATGCAGAACGTGGTGATTGACCCAGGGCACACATGGGGGCAAATTTCCTTGTTTCAACAGTTTGTGAGAACCCACTGGTTGATCAAATGCTTGCTAGCTAAGGCAGTAATGTCGACAGCATAATCTAAGTTGGAATTAACTTTGGCAGATATTAACAGGAACATCCAGGAAATCAATCTTCGACAATTGCATTAGTATGCTAGGCTAGGAAGGTTGGAGAAGGAAATTAAGTCCATGCAGTAGGTTGAAGTTGAATTTCCAAGTTCCAATGCCAAAGATCCTGCACCGGTGGAATCTGAGGAAGATTAAGGATTTCATGAGTAAATGTTTTAATTTATTTTTAGCGGCTACTACTCTTTCAGCATCTGTTGTTATCTCTAGACTTAGATATTAAATACCGTCAGATATAGTATAGATTATTAAGACTTTTTATCTTTTGGTTGACATACTCTGAACTTCGATAGCCAAAATACCTAGTTTCCTGCGGACAGATTGAGGTCTAGTTTTGTATATTTTTTTGCCCGACTCATATTAATAGAAAATAGAAAAAACTACCTAAGCTTACAAAAAAAACATTTGTAAATGGATGAGAAAGTGAATAAATGTAACTAAGGATTACATTAAAAAAAAAAAAAAAATTATGATAAACGTTAAGTTCGAAGATACTAAGCATGTTGACATCAATAGACAACATACCTGTGTTTACTTGTACGTAAATTCACCATAAATACATGAGAATATCTATATACACAGTGGAAAGCGGTGTTGAAAGCAGTTATATGTCTATATAATTATATATCTTACATATAAAAAGCCTTATTATACCCGCCCACAGGCATGGTATATAGCGATCGATATTGCTTTGACCATCTATTAATCCTGTTGAATTCTTTTTTATATCGGATGTCATCACCAAAGTTTTGAACGAAAGGCGTTATTTAAAATTATTTAATCAATTTAAAATCGATTTTGATTCGCTATAGAGGTTTGAGGTCTTATTGCAAACCTCCCCGCATATGATTTTATCCAAAAATTTTACATTTATTTTAATTTTGTACATGTATAGCTATCCAAAGTTTGAAATTCCGTTTCGGATTGCTATTTTGTTTTTTGAACTTTTATCCGAAGTTTAAAATTCGGCTCTCGGAAAGATTTGTTTTTTTATTTTTTATCCAAAGTTTAAAATTCGGCTCTCGGCAGGATTTATATTTTTGAACTTTTACCCAAAGTTATCTCTTTTACCAAATTTTTCAATTTCGTCTTTTGCTACCACCTATATAGTTGTCTTCTTCCGCCACCTTTCAGCTTCCACTGCCACCTGCCAACTTCACGCATGTATTAACAAGATACAAATTGGTCCATGCCCACATTATTCAAATTGGATTCAAGGGCTATGGCACCTCCATATGCAATAAGCTCGTCACTATGTATGGAAAGTCTAGGAGTCTCGAGGATGCTCATAGGGTTTTCGACGAAATGCCTGAAAAGAATGTTGTATCGTTGACTGTTACGATTGCAGCCTATGCCAGGAAGGGGTTTGGTAGGATGGCCTCGGCACTACCTAAAAAAAAATTTAAAGCATGCCTAAAAAGCATGCCTACAACAGAATCAGTAGAATCAGTACACATTTTCCAGTGTTCTCCCCGTTTGCGCAGATCTTACAGCAATGGAAACTGGCAAGGACGTTCATGATGAAGAAATAATTAGGTAAGGGTTTCTGTCTGGGTAGTGCTCTCGTAGACATGTATGTGAAATGTGGAAGTCTGAAAGATGCACGTAAAGTGTTTGCTAAAATTCCTGAACGAAACGTGGTGTCATGGACTACAATGGTTGCAGGGTATGCACACAGTGTGGATGTTTACATTGCTTCGGAGCTCTTTCAGAGAATTCCCGAAAGAAATGTTGTTTCATGGAATGAGATAATGGTGGGTTATTTTCAGAAAGGCTATGGAGCTTTTATGGCAAATGCTGGATAGTGATGTGGTTTCATGGACTGCGATGAATGCAGGACGTGCACATAATGGGAATGGTGAAGAGGCTTTGACATTGTTTTCGCAAATGCGACTAATGGTATCAAACCTAACCAATTCGCCTTTGCTAGTGTTCTTCCTGCTTATGCTAGCTTGGCATCCGTGGAATATGGTGGGAAAGTCCATTAAGAAGTAATTAGGCATGGATTTGAATCTAATGTTTTCGTAGCTAGTGCCCTTGTAGACATGTATATTAAATGTGGTAGCATAGAGAATGCATCTGAAGTTTCAGATAAAATACTTGAACGAAATGTGGTTTTATCCAATATTAAATGTTATAATTTATAAAAACCTTCAATGAAAAATAGAACTTCAACACACAATCTTGCTTCCAAAGGTTATTGACTATTTGTAAATATTGCTTATTTGTTTTCAAATTTTCTTTGACTTCATCCCGTCCTAAAAAGGAAAATGCTTTACGCCTCCGAATAACTTGAAAAGAGAAATCTTAAATGGTCTCTTCACCGGTTTATGTGAGAGCTTTAATGTTACATTAAATTTAATATTTATGATAAACAAAGAATCTATGATTTTCAAAACTGATCATCTTAGTAAAGGCCCCGTAAAGACCGAAAGATTGTTGGAGTCTGATAGGGTTGTTGGAGTTTGATATGCTTAATTTAGTATGCAAATCATGTACAACTTTGGTTGCCATTGGTTTGATGCTTTTCAGGGTATTGTTCTTACAGGCTTCTTTTAGGACATTTTAGATAGAATGGTGATGCAGCTAATTGAATTTGAAATAAAAACATGTTTTTTGTAAGATTCAAAGTTATGTACACAAACGACCATTGACAAACATTGCCATTTTCCCTTTATAACTTTGGTTTCAAGTCCTTTTGCTTCTGGCTATAACTTCCGCTTTTCGAGTGCATTCAATTTTAGATTTTAGAGCATCCAGTGATGCACCCATCTTCAACTTTCAACAATTGTTGTCCTTTTCATACTTCGGTACAGTAATCCGTATGAATATTCTTTCACATGTGAGGAACTTCTTGTTCCATATTTTTGTATATATTACAGAAAGGCTCTAAAGCGTGCTCCAAATTTCCTTCCAATTCATGAACATTACACTTCACTTTTGGAGTGAAAATTTTACAATTGTGTAATTGTGCTTTTTAAAGTAAAAATTTGACGGTATCCCATTATAGATTCATTCTTATGACCAGGTCCAAAGATTTATCTTCCTCAATGGCATTAAAACCTCCTGCTGCTGCATGGAAAAAATTCTCCATGTTTCTTTTGTGTTGTTTGTTTCCATCACAACTTCACACTTTCAAATCTGAGAAGAGAAAATATCCTTGTTTGTATGCAAGCATATATCAAGTTTTTTGTTTGCAGTTTGTTTTTTTTTCCTCCAACATACATATTTTTTTGGCCAAAGAACATCTTAGACAAAGCAAAACCCATTTTTTTTTGTCTTCCAACTCACTTTCTTGAATTGCACCACAAACCTGTGTTTGATTCTTCTTTTGCATCTATTGCTGCTGGAATTCCTAGGCTCTGCTAACATTAACCTATTGTGACCTTGAAATCTCAACCACAGGTTTTTGTGCTTCCTAAAGTTTGTTTTTCCAGTTTCGTAATATGATTTTGAGCATACTTGAATATATTTCCTGTGATTTCATTTGTCATTTATCAACTTCTATGTCTTCATGTAGTTTTGGTGAACATGTGTTCGTTCCCGATGAAGTTCTTTCCAAGTTAGTAAATTCACTCCCTTGGTTTTCTGATTGAGAAACCTCAAACCTGTTCATGGAGTTGTATAAAAATGGTTAACTACTTGCCATTGTCATGAAGTTTCATCAACCCTGTTTTACGGTTTTTGGATGTATTAGCCTCTTCTTTGAGGCACAATTCAAATTTTATCATTTACTTGCTTACAAATCTTATGTAAACTCCTTAGTGTATAGATTTTAATGTGGTGTGGTTATAAGTCTTCGACTTTTAGATTACAAAAGGTATTTTGTTATTTTACACTATTTATAAGTCTTCGAATATGGTAGGAAAGTCCATGAAGAAGTAATTAGGCATGGATTTGAATCTAATGTTTTCGTAGCTAGTGCCCTTGTAGACATGTATATTAAATATGGCGACATGTATATTAAATGTGGCAGCATAGAGAATGCATCTAAAGTTTTAGATAAAATGCTTGAATGAAATGTGGTTGCATGGATTGCAATGATTTCGGGATATGCATAAAAAGAGCTTATGGATAAGGCCTTAAAACTCTTTCTGGAAATGCCCGAACGAAATGTGGTCACTTGGGATCACTTGGAATGTAATGGTTGCAAGATATGCCCATAATGGACTTATTGATGAGGCCTTGAAATTCTTTGAGAACATGCCTGAACAGGATTTGTGTTCGTGGACTGCAATGATCGAAGGATGCATGTTGAATGGAAAAATTGATAAAGCTCTTGAGCTCTTTTGGAAAATTCCCAAAAATTGATAAAGCTCTTGAGCTCTTTTGGAAAATTCCCAAACAAGACATTGTGGCTATGCGCAAAATGGCCTGATTGAAGAAGCCTTGGAATTCTTTCACAAAATTCCTGAACGAGATGTAGCGTCATGGAATGAAATGATTGCACGCTATATTCAATGATTGTAAAATTGTAATGTTGATGGGCCCTGAAACTCTTTCTAAAAATGCCCAATCATGATGTTGTTTCATGGACTGTAATGGTGGAAGGCTTTTGCACAGAATTGGTATTATGAAGAATGGGTATTATTAAGAATCCCTTAAACTTTTTAGACATATGCAAATCATAGGTGTGAATCCAAATGCAAGCACCTTTGCACCTTTGCCAGTATTCTCCCAGGATGTGTTAACTTACTTGCTATGGCACATGGGAAACAGGTACACGAAGGCATTCTTATGAATGGATTTCATTATGATATTGTTGTGGGGAATGCTCTTTTAGATATGTATGCTAAATGTGGGTGCATATACAATGCACAGAAAATATCAAGTACACGAAGGCATTCTTATGAATGGATTTCATTATGATATTGTTGTTGGGAATGCTCTTTTAGATACGTATGCTAAATGTGGGTGCATATACAATGCACAGAAAATATTCAATACAATGCTTACAAAAAATGCCTACAAAAATGTGGTTTTCATGGAATACAATGATTGTAGGGGTTTTTTGTGCTTTTTGAGGTTTCATGGAATACAATGATTGTAGAGTATGCCATGTATGGGTAGGGAAAGAAATCCCTCCAGCTTATGATTGTAGGGTATGCCATGCATGGGTAGGAAAATAAATCCCTCCAGCTTTTTGAACAAATGATAACATGCTGGTACAAATCCATACCGTGTCACTTTTATTGGTATTATGCATGCAGCATGCAGGCGGTCACTTTTATTAGTATTATGGATGCACCATGCAGGCGGAACACTTTTCTTGTATGGTTGACCTTTTTGGCCCTATGTAACACCCATACTTCACAATATGGATCGTGATATGGAACACCTGGCTCTGCAACCGCTATAGGATAGGAAGCAAATGGCTTTGAAAGATTTGCTGTAGGATAGGAAACCACTGGCTTTGGAACATCTGCCTCTGCAACCGCTGTAGGATAGGAAACAACTGGCTTTGGAACACCTGGCTCTGCAATCACAGTAGGATACGAAACAAAGCAAACAGCTTTGGAACTATGGACTACCTTGCTGTAGGATACGAAACTATGCAAGCGGATTTGGAACTGAGGACTACCTTAAGAAGAATATAACTCTGGAGTTTTTCAACTTAGATAACATATGCAATGGAACACTTTTCTTGTATGGTTGACCTTCTTGGCCCTATGTAAAATCACAATATGGATCACGATCTCGAACACCTGGCTCTGCAACTCCTATAGGATAGGAAACAACTGGCTCTGCAACCGCTGTAGGATACGAATACCTTAAGAAGAATATAACTCTGGAGTTTTTCAACTTAGATAACATATGAAATGGAACACTTTTCCTGTATGGTTGACCTTCTTTGCCCTCCATAACATCACAATATGGATCACGATCTCGAACACCTAGCTCTGCAACTGTTGTAGGATAGGAAACAACTGGCTCTGCAACCGCTGTAGGATACGAAACAAATGGCAACTCTCAAGTTTTTCTACTTAGATAACTTCTCTGTTTGAAGAATAATGTCTACAAGCAAAATGATAATGATATATATATTTCAATGATTCTTTTATTTGTTATTCTGATTATTTTATTTGTTATTCGGCAGGTATGCCATTGCATCGCAATCTTGTTAAATATACACGAAATATATTAACAAAATATTGTAAAATTCAAAGGAATGGTTTCCTTTCACGTAATACTAACTTGGAATAAATAATAACAGACAGAAACACTTTTTTCCTCTAGAGATAAAGGTATAAAATTAAACAGTAAACATAATTCGTAAGTTGAATTGTGAACTTATTATTCAAAGGATTTTTTACAAGAAGATAACTAAAGCTCAATTAAAGAAAATATGGTAATTATAAACATTTAAATTAATTTAGATTATATGGTAATTATAAACATTTAAATTAATTTAGATTCATAGACTCAGAGTCTATGAAAATTATATATATATATATCTATATGTGTGTGTGTGGAATAACATTCTTCATATAAACTACAACTGAGGCATGGAGCTCTAGATAATTTCTTCCAATTTGAGAGAAACATGATTAAAGTTTCAATTTAGAGTCTAACAACTTGAAAATTTTGACTTCAAAGCATAACAATCACGTCCAAGAAGAACGAGAAACCAAGATACCTGGTAGAAAAGTCGAATGAGTTGAGATAGAGCCATGCTGAATTTGGAAACATCAAAGGAAAAAGACTTACTCTCTCGACATAGAATCATTACCTAGAAAAAAATAAACATAGTAACAATAATTAATAGCCTGAAATAAGATCTAAATTGAGAATGGATAATTGATAGTAAGAGGGTAAATAAAAGGGTTCATAGTCATTACCTTGGAACAATATATAGATTCATGTTATTCTCCATCTGCAAAAGGGATAGAAAAAAATAATTATCGGTATAAAAGAAATGACATATAATTAGAAAATGACATATAATTAGGGGCGTCATTAAAACTGTACTATAAGAATTTCAATGTGATAAATACTCTAAATCCTATAGCTATAGAGCTACCATAAATAAAAAGTGAAGCAATGAAAAACATATATGTATATATAAATATAATAATTATGAACAAAGTAGGAATGATTTATCTATGTTCACGGTGGAGAGGAAACTTCAAGCAAATAAACATATTATAAATAGAAATAAATTATGGAAACAACCCATTTATATATAGTGAAATAGAAATTCAACTAAGTCGTGAAGATATATATATATATATATAATTTCAAAATAATTTCAGAGAAAACCAAGAGTCAATTTAAGAGTAAAAGCACTTATAAGAACTTGTGTATCTATAAAAAGAAAAGCCATTCAATACAACATAGGACTTTATAGAACATTTCGAAATCAGTAAGAAAAGTCCTGAAGACAAAGGGTTTTATAAATTACCTATGTATAGTGGCTTAAACCCTTCAAACTTTCTTTCTTGACCGACATGAGACTAGTAACTTGTTAATGGCAAAGACTAAGTGGATTCCTTCAAAGTCATGAGGGTTTATCAGAGGGATTCCCCTATAAAAACCTTGAACACTATAAATTAACTTGTCTACAAATTTCTATAGAAAAATGAGCCGAATAATTTGACGAAATATGTGAATAAAATAAACACATATTTCCAACCATGAAAAATTGTAATAGAAGGTAGATATTTACCATAATGATCTCTGATCGTCTGAGAGAAGTATTCCATGAAAAAAAAGTATCCAAAGCATTCAAAAATACCCTAGGTAAAAAGTAAATGGAGGTATTCACATGCGAGAGAATGTAAAAAATAATGGAAAAACTCTGAAAAATAACTAAGTTACATAACTGTAGAACCGTAGCGATGAAAAGACAAAATGAGCAACAGAACAACGAAATAGTAGTCATTATTTCACAACTAAACCCTAAAATCATTATCACCATTGATCAAATACAATCTCATGGCATCCGTTGTTTTGGTAGGTATGGAGGAATATATTATCAAGAAGTAAAATACGCGTGATATATGGCTTTTAAAAGTGATAGGTTAATTTTTAAAGGAATATGCTAAGATGGAATTAAATGAATACTTTGACAAAGGACATTACAAATTATCTTTTGGACTAGATTATCCAGAAAAGAGAAGTGATAATAAAATATAGTTCGTGTCTTTCGGACAAAGAATAAAACAACAAAATTAACACAATATTTGGAGATGTCTAGTATTGACAAAATAATATAATAATATAAAAGTATATCGACAGTAGAAAAGTTAGGGAAAGAAGTGAACACGAGACAAAGATTTGTATGAAGTCTTTATAGTCATTAATACCTTCTTTAAAGAAAAAAGATTTGTATGAAGTCTTTATAGTCATTAATACCTTCTTTAAAGAAAAAAATTTGTATGGTAGATGAGGTATATTATAAGTGTTATCAGATGTTTTAGGTTACAACATTGGCTCTTGTATGGGTCCTCAGAAACTAAAATAGTTATGTTATTTTTGTCATGCTAAAAAATTTAAAGTATTGTTGGAAAAAAATTGAACTATGACGGAATAATTCAATGGGAAAACTTCCATAAGATCACCTAAAGGCAGTGAAAAACTTGATACTGAATAGGAATGATGGATGGAGGAACCAATAACGCTGGAAATCAAGAATCTGAGTTATTGCAAATAGTGCACAGCTTGAGGGTAGACCTAGATAACATAAAGTAAAATCAATCAATATTATCCAAGGCTAAAGAAGAATGTGAGGAAATTAATGGTTATCTATTGAGGAAATTATAAAAAGACAGAGTTAATAATAAAGCACCAGAATCTCATAAAGATAGAGCTAGGAGTGAGACAACAGATACTAATGATTATGTAACTTCTAATGGAAGTGAATCTTAAGAGTTTGATAAGAAAGAAGAACAAAAGTATGAGACTAGTACTTCCACATCTAGGAAGAAGATGACTACATCTCAATTGTAAGGGAGTTTAAAAATATTAGGCCTCCCAAGTTTGATGGTGAATACAAAGAAGGAACAGAAGCATGGCTTCTCAATATGTCCAAATATTTTGAGGTCTATAATTATCTAAGTAATTTGAAGGAAAGGATGGAAACTTACCAATTGAATGGTAAATCAACCATATGGAGGGGAGAGAAAAAATTTGTTAAAAGGATCAAAAGTAAAAATATAACTTTGAAACTCTTTAGAAAATCGTTCAAAAAGAAATATATAACTGAAAGGTATTTTGATGAAAAATCTAGAGAGTTTCATGAGTTAATATTGGGATAGTCTACATCCATCGATGAGTTTGTTAACAATTTTATGACTTTGTTGAGGTGTGTGTCATACTTGAAAGAAGAAAAGGATAAAATACAAGGATTTGTTAGTTGTTTACCTTTCTCATAAAAAGAAATAATTGAGTTCGATAACCTAAAAACTATGGATAAAACCACAAGAAAGGAAAAACTGTGTTTTACTCAAAATCAGAAGAAAGGTGACAACTCAAAAATTTTGATGGCCAAAAAGCATGAGAAGTTTAGCAATAATAAGAAAGGGTTCAAGAAACTACTTTTCCCAAATACCTCCAAGAGTAATCAAGGAGGACATTATAGTAGAAGTGTGAACCAACCAAGGAATTTTGGACAAAAAAATGGAAAAGGAGCTCGAGCAGGGAATATAAATTTTGTGGAAGTAAACAAACCACCAATTAAATGTTGGGGTTGCAGTGAAAATCCATTGTGGAGAGATTTCCCAGAAAATCAAACAAACAAAAGGGGTATATTGAATAACCTAAAGGAAGCTATAGTTGTTAATGAAATTTCCTGCAATATTCCAAGAATCAATTTAACACTAGATGGAATACATGCATACAATCAATCTACAATGGTAGATTGACGACTTAGCTAGAAATAAACAAAAACTATCTTTAGTAGACTACCCTATTTTAAAGCAATACAAGTATGTCTTTCTTGTGGAGAAACCAGGACTACCTCCAAGGACAAATAGACATTTCACAATTGATGTCATTCCTCGAGTTGTTCAATGTATAAAGCTCCATATAGGATGAGTATCACTGAGTTCATTGAGTTTAAGATTCAATTGAAAGAGTTGTTGGATAAAAAGTACATAAGGCCTAGTGTGTCTACTTGGGTTGCACTAGTTTTATTTGTCAAAAAAATAATGTGACAATGAGACTTTGTATTGACTATATGCAATTGAAAAAAATGACGATTAGAAATAAATACTCTTTTCCCAAAATTCATGATCTGTTTGATCAAGTCAAGGAGCATCATTCGTTTAAAAAATTCAAGATATCATGAAATAAGGATGAAAGATGATGATATACACAAGACAACATTTAGAACAAGATATGGATACTATGAATTTGTAGTTTTATCATTTGGACTCACTAATGAACCAACAAATTTCATGTGCTCGATGAATAATGTGTTGAGTATTTTTCTCGATAAAATTGTCATAGTATTTATAGATGACATTCTAGTTTACTATAAGAGTAAGGAAGAACACGATAAGCACTTATAGATTGTTCTTCAAACACTTAGAGAGAATGAGATATATGTTATGTTTAGCAAGTGCTCATTCTATCGAGAAAAAAATCAGTATTTGGGGCATGTAGTTTCTAAAGAAGGGATCGTTGTGAACCCAAAAAAGATTAAAGCTATTATTGAGTGGTTAGAGCCTGAAGATGTAGCTAATGTCAGATCATTTATGGGAATTGCAGGCTACTATATAAGGCTTATAAAGGGCTTTTATAAATTTTCCCATCCTAATACTTATTTATAAAAGAAGGGGACACAATTTGAATGGAGTCAAAAGCATTAGGATAACTTTGAGAAGTTAAAGCAGTTGTTAACCATTGCCCCTATCTTAAAAGTATTTGATCCCAAAAATAAAGTGTTGTGTGCACGAATGAGTTTAAAGAGGGATTAGGAGGATTTTTGATGCAAGAGGGTCATGTGATCAGTTATGAGTCCAAAAAGCCAAAGGACCATGAAAATAATTATGCTATGCGTGATTTGGAACTTGAATCCACAGTACATGTTCTACAAATGTGGAGAGATTACCTAATTGGGAGGAAATTTCAGCTGAGGATTGACAATGTTAGCCTTAAATATATTTTTGGCTAGCCAAACCTAAATGTTAGGCAAGCCAAATGGTTAACATTTCCTAGTGAGTATGATTTTGAAATTGCACATATTAAAGGAAAAGAGAATAAAATTATTGATGCTTTGAGCATAAAATTACATTAAATCTGCATATATTCAACATCAAATTGGAAAACAAATTTGGTTAAAAGGATTAAAAACAACAACAAAATTTGATGAAGAATACTTGCAGATAAAATAGAAATTGTAGAAATATGAATAATTAGGTTAAAATGAAACTGTTTTTTCAGTAAATAATGCAAATTTATTGTTGTTTAAGGATAAAATTTAATTTCCCAATGAACCAGAGTTGAAGAAATTTTTGTTAGATGAATTACATAAGAAACCAACATTTGGTCATCTTGGATATCAAATATTGATAATTGTATTAAGGACTATTATTGGTGTAATATGAAGTATGAGATAGTAGCATATGTGGCTAGGTGCATTGAATGCCAACAAGTGAAGGCTTCCCATCAACATCCAGCAAGATTGTTGCAACCTTTACCAATTCTAGAATGGAAATGGGAAACCATATCCATGGATTTCATTATCAGGTTTCCAAGGATTAGAAAGTTGCATGACTCAATTATGGCAGTGGTGGATAAGATTAGTAAATTTGCACACTTTATCCCTATCAAATATAATTTTAAAGCTATTAACATAAAAAAAATTAAAAATTAAAAAAAAAAAATTAGGCTTCACGGTGTGCCTAAAATAGTAATTTCAAACCGTGATGCAAAATTCACTTCAAAGTTTTGGAATGGACTATTTGAAGGAATTGGGGGGCGGAGGGGTTGTGGAGGGGGGAACAGAATTTTAGTACAACTTATCACCTTCAAACTGATGGGAAAATAGAAATAACTAACCAGATCTTAGAGAATATGTTAAGAATGTATGTTATGGACAAACCAATAAAGTGAAGATTTCCTTCACTTGGTTGAGTTTCCTTATGAAAATGGATACCAAAATTCTTTAAATATGAGTCCATTTGAAGTACTATATGGAAAAAAAATGAAAAGTACCTATAAGTTGGGACCATCTTGAAGATCGGTTAGTGTTGGTACCAGATATGTTAAAGGAAATGGACGAAGTGGTTAAATAAGTTAGACACAACTTAATAACATCACAAGACCTCCAAAAGAGTTATGCATATTTGAAAAGATTCAAAAGGAATTCAATGTGGGAGATAATGCTTATTTAAAAGTAGAACCAAAGAAAATCACACTTATACAGTTGTGCTAAGTTATCACCTATATATTGTGGAACTTTTGGGTTCTTAACTACAGTTAGACCAATTTCTTACCAACTTGCCTTTACAGCAAATATACAAGTTCACAATGTCTTTCATGTGTCTTTATTAAATAAGTATGTGCATGACATAGCTCATATAATTGATTGGAATGTTGTATATGTGGCACCAAAGGGAGATTTCCTATCAAAACCGTTGCGCATTCTAAACCAGAGGGTAGTCAAGCTCAGAAATAGAAACATAATGCAACTAAAAATATAATGGAAACATTTTAGTCTAGAAGAGCCAACTTGGGAGTTGGAGGATGCTTTCAAAGAAGCATATCCTTCTCTATTTTAATAATTTGGAATGTATTCCAAAAAAACAGTGATCAAACATTGGGACGATGTCAAATTCAAGTAGGGGAGGATGTGATATCCCCTAGATTGATGTTTTGATGTGATTGATTGTGCATATGTGTGTTCCTTCCTCAATGTTTATCAGAAATATATTTGAAGAATTTAATAATTAGTAATTTATTACTGATAATGTTTGATTGTAAATTTGTAGTTATGACATTTTATTTTTATCAATAAAGAAATCTAGAAAAAAAAAATTGAGTACAGATGGTTGAAAGAGATGAGACTGCAAAATTATTGTTGAATATTTATTACCCATCAATAATTCATAAGAATTTAATCTAAATGGTTATATTTACTAAAGAATTATGGAAATTTGCCAATTAATTGTTTCCCTAAAAGACAAGAGGTTGTATTTGGCAGTGGGAAACTTAATCTCATTAATGATCTAGCAACTACCTGCAATATGTTGGTGAGGTGAAGGTAGTTACTAACAACCAAAAGAGTGGTATAGGGTAATTGATACAAATATTTTTGTTTACTTGATTTTGTCTCATTTTGAGATGAAGATAGACTGAAGAGAAGCAAAGGTGAAGAGACAAGAAGAAATTTGCAGACATGTTCAGATTGAGGGGATACTAATTGGTTGTAGTGTCAAGGTTGGGGGGAGCCAAGTACTGCACTACTATTTTTCTAGATATACTATCCAAGTCAATACTCTAGACTTTTATTTCTATGTCTTTAAACCTAGTATGGTTGGAAGAATTGTTTTTATTTATGTTCCTTTTATTATAAAGTACTGGAAAGAAAATTATACTATGAACATATGGAAGATTATATTTGTTATTTATATATTTATAATAGACAAAAGAATGGAAGTATATATGATGTTTTTATTTTACATGTATAGTAGTTAGTATAAGCAGGAGTTATAGGTAGATGAGAAAGTGAATAAATGTAACTAAGGATTACATACAAAAAGGGTTATGAAAAAAGTTAAGTTCAAAGATACTAAACATGTTCACATCAATAGACAACATACCCATGTTTACTTGTACTTAAAGTACCATGCATACATGAGCATATATACGTACATACTGGAAATTCATATTGAAAATATTTATATGTATATATAATTCTATATGTTACTGTTGTCAAGATAAATCCCCTCTTCAGATAAAGGCGATCTCTCTAGCCCTAGAGTGGGTCTAGAAACTTGAGATACTTTCTAAAGAAAATATTTCTCAGCTAATATTCAAAATGCAACAAGAAAGGAGACATAAGTACCTTTTCCTGATGTTATGTTCGAACTTGTTGATGATGACTTTGATCTATGATCTTTTTAGGCTTGCTCCTTGCTACTAGTGGCACACAAATACCGACGGATAATCAAGAGGAAACATCAAACGTAATCCAATACATAATAATAATTAAACATTATATATCTAGTATATCAAGGAGTACCAAAATATTTGCATAAACGATTAGAAAAATATAGAAAGCAAACATCAGATGTTTTATTAATGAATATAAAAGAAAGAGCTTACAACCCATGCCTTGATGTTGGAGACCTCCCTTTGGTGAAAATCTTAGTACTTCATTGAATATCTAAAGCATTTCTTCTCCCAAACAACTTAGGCGTTATCATAATGCAAGAATGTGAAGGGAACGAGAGTTCAGACTAGCCCAACCATGACCAACCCATAGTGGAAGGATGGGGACCAATTTGTAGGAAGGGAGAAGAGGTTGGGAGCCATTAGAGAACTTTTGAGGTCTAAAATGGGCCTCCTAAGAAAAATTTACAACCAAAATAAACTTTATAAGAACCAATAGGATTCAAGATGATGATGTCAACCATGGGGGATGATTCACCATTTTTGGGGTAAAAAGATAAAAAGATTAAAAATTAATAAAATAATAAAACTACATTTTCAACTTGTATTTTCAACTTATCTCCCTATGGTTTTACTCAAACTTCGAGCGCGAGTACTCATTGGATGCAAAATTTAATTCCTCATCCAAGGAATACCCATGTTTCATACTTTTGATGGACCCTAATACATGAAAAATGAGAAATATATGAAACAATCATGATTGCAATGAAGGTTTTCATGTATTTCTCATTTTTTGTGTAGAAAGGTCCACCAAAAGTATGCAACATGGGTACTCCTTGGATGAGGAATCAAATTATGCATCCAACGAGTGTTCCTACTCTAAATTCGAGTAAACCCATAGGGAGATAAGCTAAAAATATGAGTTGAAAAAGTAGTTTTTTTCATTTTTCCCTCTAAAATTTGATGATGTAATCTAATATTATTTTATTATTTCCACTATTATTTTATAATTTCCTCAGGAGGCCCATGTTAGACCTCGAAATTCCCCTAATTCCCATGAAAGAAGGAGGAAGGTCCACTTTCTAAGGGATAAACCCCCATGGATGAGATCAAAGCTCTAAAATTAGAGAGCTCGACTCTATCACCACTGTTTAACAACCAACTCACCGCCCTAGAACTTCTAGAGGTTGAAGCTTCTCCTCAATTTGAGGAAACACTGCTAAAAAGGGATCAACACGATTTTCCAAGAAATAAAGGCGCTCGCAGTGCTAAGCTAGAATTGTTAATCTGACATCAGCGCGAGCATGAAACTGGAAAGCGCGCTAACCCAAAAAAATAGGGTTTTGAACAAGTTCCTTCAGTAATCTTCCAAGGCAGTTTTCTTTTAGTCTTTAGGGGATGTCTTTACATGTTTTTCCATGGTGGAAACATTGCATATGTTATGTCATGGGGCACTTTAGGATTAGGGATGAGAAGTGAGCATGGTGAAAAATTGATGTGTAATAGATGCTCCCTAAAGCATGAAGGCAGAACGGGGAGTGATGGCTGAAATGCTTTATGAACCAAGGCAAAGAACTCAGATCACTGCCAGGAAAAATTCCAAATCGAACGAATTATAATAAATGACATCTCGAGTATGAATATGCCTAACCACATAATTCTGCACTAGGAATCAAATAATACATGAACCCACGACATGGTCGGAGCCATACATCTAAAGATATCATAGAAATGGATCCGCAGTATGGACGCAACCATCCATATAGATAGGATCCTGTATACAATCATGAATAATCAATCACTATCCATAGCCTGGATCAAAATCAGATGTGATCCAGGGTCTTCACCATGATCTTAATCAACCCAATGTATGAATCTATCCATGCGAATAGATGTGTTGGTGTTGAACATGGTAGAAATCACCTAATTACCAGTCAATGATGAAAACCGTTAACATGCATGAGAGAAACCACCAATAATGACGATGGCCCTGAAGGTACAAAAACAAAATCTACAAGTGTGAATGAATGTGTTAAATTTGAGCACTTTCAGAATCATTCGATCGAAGGCCAATGATGTGAACTTGTTGTCAAACACGAAGAACTTACCATTGAGGCATGTAAGCTCCAAGGTACCGATAAGAATTTTCTAAACCACCTTCTTGGATAATGAGCTAAAGTCCATAGGAAGTGATTCGTTGAAGGAGGGCCATAATTATTCCCACCTCATCGACATGAAACAATAGATATCTCAAGATAATAGGATTGATCCGAGATTGTAACAGAGGAGGTGAGATAAGCAAAGGATGTTTTACAAGAAGGACTTCTCTTGAAAATATTGGCAACACAAATTTGGAGTGTGGCATCATTTGACTCAAATGGGATCAGAGGTCATGGTGAAAAAAATGGTGATCGAATAGGAGGAAAATGGATTTCCCAAACCCACAGAGGCAAAATGAAGAATGAAGGATATCCCCAACTCGACACGAACTGCAGATGAGTGTCATGTTCAAGAGTGACAAGCTACCCAAAATACACATAGGATGTGCACTTTCAAATTTTTCCTTGTTATTGATAATGAGTATCTCTATATTTTTGATAGCCAACATGAAGAGGATATCATACATTGAGCATGTAAGTTCACTCTTCGAATGAATCCATCCTAGTAATTTTAATGAGCCCTAAGAAGGAGGAAATCAGTCTCGTCATGGTGACAAGACTGTCGTCATGTAATTTTTAATGAGGTCGATGGAAGAGTAACTCAGTGTCTTTTTTGTGTTTAAGGAGTTTGAAAAAGGAACAGAAAATAAAATTCCATCATGTTCCTTTTCATAAATCGTCTCTCGAATCTGAAAATGTAGAAGATAGTATTCAAGAGAACCTCTTGACCATGTTCAAACAAGGTATTCATTTTTCATAAATAGTTAATCTCAGCCTAAAAAGGGGTAAACATATATTAAGACCACTTCAATTCATTTACTTTAACGAGTTCAAAAAAACAAGTACTCGACAATATTTTCATATTTCGAGAGTTATAAAAGAGCTTAAACTTGATTCCTCCTAGAGGAACGAGTGGTATAAAGGGTAGCAACTGGTTCCAATCATGATGGAACTACTCAAAACATGCAAAGGTTAAGAGGTTGGGTAACAATACCACTTCATCGCAGCATTTCCCCTAGAGAGGGTAAAAACTGAGTGAAAGTGTATGATTGTCCAAGCAGATGGTGACGATGGAATGGGAAACCTAAGGCTCATCTAGCAAAACAGGCAGATAAAAGGGAAATCATGAGATGTAGTATAGGAATGGTTTCATTATTTTTACACAAGCTTGAAACAATAAACTATGCTTGAAATTGGTTTCATTTTTTTTACACAAGCTTGAAACAAGAAACTATGCTTGAAATTGGTTTCATTTTTAGCCAAGCTTGAAACATGTGGAAAAACTGTGCTTGGAATTGGTTTCATTTTTACAAAATCTTGAAACGGAGACCAAAATATGCTTGGAATAAGTTTTCATCCCCCTCACATGGTGAATTAATTTGAGGTACATGCCCCGTAAGCTTCATCTCATTCATCTAAGTAGAAAGCATGTTACTAACAGGTGGATGGAATGAAGATTCATTTACGAGATCAAGTGAAAGATTCAGTTGGGAATTTACAAGATCTAATCAAAGACTCAAATTGAAAAGGGATTTTTTTCATTTTTTAACGAGGTTGACATAGTAAAATAACTATCCTCATAGGTACCTATTTCATTTTTTTACCGAGGTTGACATACTAAAAGAACTATCCTTGTGGCACCTTGTTTCATTTTTTAAGGAGCTTGACACAAGAAAAGGAACTATGCTCCATGATATATGTTCATGGCCCATAAAAGGTCATGGCTTCCAAGAGGTTCTCATCATAGGGGAGAAAAACACTCTAGAAATTGAGGCCCAATGCCCCCAGTACATGGTGCACTATATCACTGAATGGATCATAAGTAGACATGGGCATGGAACAGGTTGCCACATAATTAACCTGTGGTAGGTAAGATGCCACTGGCATGTAAGGACCATTAAGGGATGATGGTTTACTGGGAGCCAAATTAGGACCAATGAATGATAGTTGATCAATGGTCACAATGCTTCCTTCATGTGGGAAACAGATCACACGAAAGAGAGAAGAGGCAAGAGCTCCCAAGACATAATTATAGTCATGCCCAAGGAGTAATTTGAAATATAAGGGGCCTTGGACAACGATAAAATATAGATAAATAGTCTTTCCTCCTAAATTAATAGGCAAATTAGGAAGGATCCCTATAGGTTGACTGGTTCCTTTGTTAAACACCAACGGATTCTAGGTAAAAGAAACAAGTTGCGGAGAACCTAAAGTTTTCCAAGTATTTGAGGACATAATACTAACATATGCACCTTCATCTATTATTATGCTAGGTACAGACACATTATAGGATCATACTATGGTCTCAAAGGGCACGTAAGAAGTGAGACAATATCTTGTCAGTTGACTCCAATCAAAGGAAGCGGCTAGAGCACTTGGAGGGGGTGTTGTGGGAATGGAAGAAATTCCCCCTCGTGTTATGATAATAGGAGGATCAGCCTCTTGTACCATGGGAAAGGGAGCATTTCCCTCTAATTCATGGGAATATAAGGAAACAAAAAGAAAATGAGTGGTATGAGGTTCACTCACTACAGGAAAGGCCTGATCAACCGAAGGCGGAGTCGATTCAACCATTTTCTCAACCAATTTTTGGTCAGGAACATACTCATGATATTGACTTTTAGAGAGTGGGATTGACCATAGATGAACTATGATCAATCACTTGATCAACTAGCGGAGGATCGGGGGAAAGATTCTGGTAACCAGCCGGAAGGCAAGGCTCAGAAACTGTAAGGTTATCCAACACTTTGGAGGCTTCATCCATATAAGGACAAAGGTGAATGGGATGATTCCCTTCACATAACCTACAGGGAAATTTGGCTTTCCCTTTTTTTCCATGGGTATTATTATCACAAACTAAGGGTTTGTACTAGCATGATCTCTAGAGGTCGATGACAACAACCAATTCGAGTTAGTAGACCACATTTATAACACCCTGGGAATACCAGGAATATATTTAAGAAGGTGGTTACCGTTACATAACTTGCAAGGGAATTTGAATTTACAGGGTTGATTGGAAGGTTTTTCAACATCAGTTGCATTAGTAACAATTCCTTTCTTATTTTTCTTCTTCTTATTCATCCTCTTCTTCTTCTTCTTAGCTTCCTGGTTACTAGAATACAGACTTTCACCAGGCGAAGAGGAAGAATGGGGTGAATAAATAGGTGAAGAAGGCGAGGGATCAAATTTAGGGTGAATATGCGGTTGAAACTGTTCAAGTGGAGGCGAGCTTGGTTGAGAAGGAGCTTGGACATTTTGAACCATGGGGGATGAAAATAACCAAACTGGTAAACCAATGGTTAATCTCGGGAGGGACAACGTTGCCATATAGGGAGTGCCAACATTTCCAAAGGAAGTAAAAGGACCAAGATTCCCATATGAGGGGATTCCTTGATTGGTAAACTAAAGAACTATCACGATTGGTCTCAACCTAAGATATGCTAAGGAGTTGTGCACGGGTAAAATGTTATTTCACAGTAAGTAAATTTTAGAAATTAAACACAAAATAAATAAATAAGGGTGAACTAAGTATAAAGTATTACCAGGTATACATAAATTGCATTATACACCTTAGTGATCAATGATAGAAAAAATTATCAAGGACTTAACGTACTACAACCAATATCCATGAATGTTGTGTTCAGTGTATCACATCTACAAGGTAGCTGACTCGGTTACCTACGACAAGCTTGCAACCTAATGGTGTCTCCCAAAATATACGCGATGGTACATGGGAGTGTAGTCCTTAGTAGTGTTGTCATAAAATGATTTTTTTTACTTTTTACTTTTAAATACAATCAAAAGTAAAATGAACCAAATGAAGGAATAAATTCAAAAAAAATGCTTTTCACTTTTCTTTCAATTGAACGGAAATCAAAATCACTTTAAAAATACATGAATGAAACACTCTTCAAAAATAATTTCAAAACGATACAGATAAGCCAAATCAAAGAACTAAAATGAAAATCACTTTTAGTTTTCTTTTGAATTTGGAAAAAGACACACCCTTCTAAACTCGTAAATCAAACAATTTGTGATCTTATGTTTGATGCTAAATTGAAGGTAAGATCAGAAATGCACTGATGACCAGTGCATATGACAAGCAACTTCAAACCAAGTCAGAAGTAATGAAGCGAAAGGAGTTTTAAATGGTAAAAAATCCTCCAACTCACAAGTAAGTCAAATAAATGAAAAAAACTTGTTCAAATAAGGAAAAAAAAGATAAACACATAGGCAGGAACTCATTGAGACTCGACAGAAATTATTCACGGGCCAGGACACACTGGAAAAACAAGGGGAAACCCCAACTTTTCCTAGGTCTGAGGTGAATGATCTGTGATGAGAAAAAGGGTGTTGAAAGATAAATCAACGCGGCTATGCAATAGAACAATGCTGGCCACGCTACTATGAAAACTGAAAATGCATTGGGTGCTAAAAACAAGGAAAAACATAAAAGAGTTTCACACCAAAACTAGACCTGACACAGTGAAATGACTATCAAACTCTATGCAAACAAATAGATACCTAAGTAAGCTTAGATTTCCTTTATCGATCAAACTAATTAGAGATCAGTCTGGGAAAGGAAAGCTAAGAGGCTAAGCTCCCCATTGGAGTCGCCAATTCTATTTTATGAAATAAATCCCCTCTGTGGATAAAGGCGATATCTCTAGCCCAATAGTGGGTTTAGCAACTTGAGATACTTTCTAAAGAAAATATTTCTTAGCTAATATTCAAAATGCTACAATAAATGAGACAAAATTACCTTTTCTTAATGCATGTTTGAACTCGTTGATGATGACCTTGATCCACGATTATTTTAGGCTCGCTCCTTGCTACTGGTGGCACACAAATACCTGCGGATGGTCAAGAGGAAACAACAAACATAATCCAATACATAATAATCATTAAACATTATCTATCTAACAAATCAACGAGTGCCATAATATTTTCATAAATGATTAGAAAAATATACAAAGCACACATGAGATGTTTTATTAGTGAATATAAAAGAGAGAGCTTACAACCCAGGCCTTTATGTCGAAGGCCTCCCTTTGGTGGAAATTTGAGTCCTTCACTGAATCTATAAACAATTCCTTCTTCCAAACAACTTAGGTGTTATCAGAGTGCAATAATGTAAAGGGAATGAGTGTTCAGACCAGCCCAACCATGACTAACCCGTAGTGGAAGGATGGGGACCAATTTATAGGAAGAGAGAAGAGGTTGGGAGCCCATGCAAGGAGGAGGAAGGTCCTCTTTCTAAGGGGTAAACTCCCATGGATGAGATCAAAGCTCTAAAATCAAAGAGCTCTGCTCTATCACGATCATTTAACAACCAACACGTCACCCTAGAACTTCTAGAGGTCGAAGCTTCTCCTCCATTTAAGGAAACACTACGAGAAAGGGATTAGCATGGTTTTCCAAGAAATAAGGACATTGGCAGCACAAATCCATAACTGTTAATATGACATCAGCGCAAGCATGAAACTGGAAAATGTGTTGACCCAGAAAACTAGGGTTTTGACCAAGTTCCTTCGGTAATATTCCAAGTTAGTTTTCTTTGAGTCTTTAGGGGATGTCTTTAAATGTTTTTCCATGGTGGAAACATTGCACAGGGTCTGTCATAGGGCACTTCAGGATCAAGGATGGGAAGCGAGCATGGTGAAAATTTACTGTGTAGCAGTTACATATAAAAAACCCTATAAAATATACAGGAAATATATTAACAAAATATTGTACAATTCATAAGAATGGTTTCCTTTCAGGTAAAGCTAACTTGGAATAAATAATAAAGAGAGAGAAACATTATTTTTCTCTAGACTTGGTATATAATTAAACAATAAACATAATTCAGAAGTTGAAATGAGAACTTATTATTCAAAATATTATTCATAAGAAGATAAATGTAGCTCAATTAAAGAAAATATGGGAATTATAATCATTTAAATTACTTCAGAGAAGTATAGAGTCACAAACATAGGGTATTGTTGTCACTGCGACAAACAACTTCAAAAAATTTTCTTACACTTAAATTTTGGATCCTACTAAGGATCTTTCGATCTGTCGTCCCAAGGTCACTTCATGGTTGTCTAATTTTTCGCAAAGTACTAAGTTAGTTTCTAAGTGTCAAATTCACTTTCTCAAACATGCTCAATCCGTAATGAGTTCATGAGTCCATTACTTTACACAAGCTTGGAAGGGAATAGTACAATCCATCAAGATATTTCCCATGTAATGTTAAACCTATGTCAATAGTCAGTGCACACTTTCAATTGATAGTCTCTCACTTTTGGTTGTGAATGTACTTCTATTCTGGTGAGTTTTTCCAACTATCCCTTTTGCACACCTTCGCTTTCGCAAGTGTTGCTTTTAATTTTATGTTTGTCACTCTTTATTTCCTTCACTTCAATAAGTGTTTTTTTCATGTTATCTTCGCTCTGGCATGTGTCACTTTCAATGTCATTTGCATTTTCAAGTGTCATTTGCACTTTTCTCTTACTGTCACAAGAGTCGTCTCACGAGCATGGGAAGTGTCGCACATTGTAAAGGAAGAGTCTTGGTTCATTGTGAGAGGAGAATTTGGCACCAATGAGTCCTATTTATCACACATACATGTCCTAGATCCATTCCCAAAGTTTTATGCATTTCCTTACTAGTGTCATCACTGTCATCGCAAAGCATACCCTAAGTGTCACACTTAGAGGAGGTTGTTGTATTACCATCACATTGAGGGGATCATGTTGTACTAAGTGTTCAGTGTTGTGTCATCAATTATTCCGAGTGTGTCTGGTCATTCATAATGTCAATCCTGGTCTCACTTCTACCTTACTAATCCCGTAATTAGCCAAATCCTGAAAATATTTCTACCTGGCCAACTTGATCCAACTTAGCCTCCTTGAACTAAACATTGCACAGTAGCAAGGCTCAAGCTTCCTCCTTGCCTCATAGAATTGCATAGTGCATATTTCCTACCTCCAAGGACTGCACATTATGTAATATCAGTGCTAAATGATTACATGCTTTCCCTTAGAAACTACGCAATCCTGCCTCCTAACCAGTCTGTTGTTTCACATTGTGTAGTATTTTTCATCAAGATATTTCCCTAAGTCTGTGAAATTCACAACTACACAATCCACTAATCTATCTCCCTCCTGTTAGAAATATTGTCATTGATGGCAAAGGAATTGGCAAAGACAGGAGCAACACCTAAACTATCCATAAGGCAAAAGAGACAGAGAGGTAGCAGAGGCAGCAGATGAGACAGAGCAGTATAGTTGAATTAGGGGTTTAATACAGTTTGCAAAGGAGATGAAAAAAGAGAGAGCTACTAGGAAGAGACAAGGTAATAGATTGAAGGACAAATTGAATATCTGGCTAAGATTTGTATATGTTAATGAAGAACTGTGGAATTAAGTATGAATATATATGACCTGTGTGATCAATTTCATAATGGGCAGAGGATAACTACGGTGCCCGGAGAAGAATGAAATCATTGTTAGGGATATGTGTATTATATGTGTATTGACTGATGTAATTCTTGTGTGGAATCCCCTGAATCTCTGTATGAGTATCTGTGTATGGAGTTAAAAGTGAAACTCTGTTGAGGAATCATGGTGGTAGGATTCGAATTCCATGATGAGACCTTCTTGTAATGAAGAACTAGATTAGTTTGATATTTTCAGTCGTGGAATTACTTGGTTGAATATATGAGGGGCTCTCGAGGCATTCAGTGTATCCATTGAAGAACTTAATGGTGGCAGAGATATGATGTTTTTGAATGTATAGGTAGAAGCAGAATTGTGACAGGATAGAATTTTGAAATGGAAGGTTGACATGTTATATATATCATAGCAGAATTGAAGAATGACATTGAATTGTCACAAGTAATGCCTGTAAGGAAATGCCGTCGGAAGAGAACTACATTTGTTCGTTGATTATTGGAAATCCTGCCAAAGATAGACCAGAGTTATAGCGCAAACCCAGACTAACCCTTTGGAATCATGAACGGAACCTTGAGCGAAGGGCGGAACCACGAAGGAGGAACAATGAAAGCGGTTTATGGTTTTCATCGCACCGCTTTCAATGGGCAAGCGGTATTCAAGAGGTGGGGAGCGATTCCATAGAACGGGTGACACGCGTCCCTAAACGATTTTACAAAACCACTTTTCACTGTGCGCCATCGCGCGTTATAGTTCGACCCAGGACGCCCAACGATATCGTTGAGCACCGTTGATCTGGGAAGGGGTCATCGGATGACCGTCATTTGTTGAAGGTGCGTGAATATTAACACAGGTACGACGGGCCATCGCACGTTAACAATCGGCATCTGAGGTCGAGCGATATGCATATACGTCGTTGATCTGGAAGCTTGCTAATCTAACGGTGATCGGACGTTGGACTTGCGTGAAGTTTACCTATGGTACCATGCGCGTATTTGATTGGCTATTGACTATATTTGTGGGCCCAAGGTCAAAGGTTTACCATATTATTTTGAAGGGTTAAAATGCGAAGGGTTAACTTTAATCCTAAAGTTCTGTTCAAAATTGTAAATATATTTATTTATCAATTTCTTCAAATTGATAAATAAATTAAAAAGAAATCAAAGAGGTACGTAAGGGTGCTAAAGGAAATACCGTTCAGGAATACCATTAGTAATTGAATGGTTTTGACCCATGGTTTTAATAAAGGCAAAAAGTATATAAGGTGATGAGAATTATGAAGAATTTGTGTGTGCAAAAAGGGTCAATAACAAACGAATCTCTTTTAGAGATATCTGGATGAATAAACTCTGATATATCTGAATCTAGGGCGCACCTGTAAATATGATGATTGATCAAGATCTTTAATCAAATGATGATCAATTCCTAGTTCAATCGACTGACGAAATCATGAAGAACGTATAAGAGTTGTGAATGAATACTTCACTCTGAAGTATATCTGTATGGAATGGGTAATAGATTGCTGAATTAAGGATGCACCTCTGAAGAAATTGCATAAATCTGGTGGCCTGAAAGGTATGTTGTGTGGAAGTGGATGAAGCATGGTTTGCAGTAATGTCGAGGGTCGATGCCTTCAGTAAGGGGGTTGTAGCTCCCTTCCAGTGGTAGCTGGTAAACGAGAACAGGGGGTTGTAGCTCCCTTCCAGGAAAGGCTGGTAAACAAGAGAAGGTTGTAGCCTTCTGCAGGTGGGTGCCTGCGTGCTGGTATGAGTCTGCACCAGCATAAAATTGTAAGAAGTTTTCTCTATAATAAATATTAAAGTCTGAAATTACAGCAGCGGTGGTTTTCTCCCGAATTGGGTTTCCACCTTAAATCCTGGTGTTCATATGTGTTTTTTATGTTTGATGATTTGTTCTGTTATTTCTATTCATGCTTAATGCTTATCTGATGCAATGCTCTAAGTAAATACATAATAAGATATCTGGACATACATGTTGGATGCAATACTGTAAAATATGGTTTTAAGAGAAAGAAAAGAAAAATTGTTCAGCCCTAAATACTGATTCACCCCCCCCCCCTCTTAGTATTTTTCCCATCACCTCCAGAACTATGCATTGTGCAATCTCAAGGTTCAATACTACCTCACTCACCTCCACAACTACACAGTCCACCCTTCCAGTTAGTTTCCTTCTACGCATTTCACAGTGTAGAGCCTAAGGTTGTCTCTCTGTATCCCTACGCTACGAAATTGTGCAATCCCTAGGCCTCTCTCTCTAGAAGTGCACATTGGGAAACTTCAAGGCTCAAGCTTGCCACACTAAGCTCCCCAACTGCACAATCTTCCTTCCCAGGCTTCCAGAACTCTACATTGCAAAATATCAAGCCTTAATCCATCACTCCTAGCTCTTGGAACTACGCACTGTGAAATCCCTGGGTCTTTCTCCCTATTCCTATATCAATCAGTAATTTTCATGAAGCAAGTCAGACTAGGAGATTTCTGAACTGATGTCTTCTTTTCATGACTATATTTCACTTGTTGATACCATATCTTGACATGATAGTATGATGCTCATATAGGAAGAGAACGAGAATATATGGAAAGGCACTAGTGAATCTGAAATCATGAAGAGGTCATCAAGTGAAAATATGAAGGAACACTAGTTTACAACAGAAGATCAAAGATCAGGACCGCATGAAAACTCCATACCATTTACCCCATTGAAGGGTGAAAATGAAGATAAAATCAAATCTTTCATGAAGATGAAGTGCTAAACAAACCTCTCATGAAGATTGAAGACAAAGCAACAAGAGAAACAACTTGACATTGCCACTTCATCATGAAGTCCATATTATAATTGTCAAGTTGTGATTTGTACAAAATTCCATAAAAATGTCATGTGTGTCCTTGTGTCTTGCCACATCATTTGTGGATGTAATTATGTAATTATCAAAATAAAGGACAAAATGTAATGAGTGGAATTCCAAGGGTCATATGTGGAATATGAAAAGTCACATAGTCATATATGGACAAAAGAGTCTTTAGGAAAAGTCCAAAAGTCATATGGAAGTCCAAAGGTCACATTAGAAGTCAAATATTCATGAGAGAAGCTCAAGCGTCATGGGGATATGAAAGGTCATTCCTCTTTTTATAAATACACTCTCATAAATCAAGCAAACATATTTTGGAGGCTTAATTTTGGCTTCTCTAGCTTAGCATAAGAGATAAGATCATTCTTTGGAGAAGCAAGAAGTGACTTAATGTTCCACTATTGGAGCTAGTGGCTCACCATTGTAACTATGCACTTGGATATTTCACCTAATAATCATAAGCTCATTGAGCTAGCACACTTTCATGCGTATGTTGTAAATGTTGAAAGACTATTCTTTGAATGTTTGTGATATATGTTATTCTAATTTGTACTAAATAAATTGAACTATTTCGGTGGATTTGGTGCTTCTCTTGTTGAATGTGTGTTGTGTTTTCTTTAATTTTTGTTGTGTCTATGCAAACTACTTTTCTAGATAGCTAACGAATCTTTTCATTCTCTCGTGTGTCTCTTTTAGGTTAGTATTATTACTTCCTTCTAGAGACTCGCACCTCTCTCTCCCCTCGTGAAAGTCTCCTTTTACACATTTCAATTGGTGTTTCATGGTGTTATCACTAAATTGAATAATGATGGGCTGCTTCAATATTCAACCTAGAGTAACTGTTTCAAACCTACTTTTAGCTCAAAATTAGCCCTTTCAACATGAAAGGGCTCTCTCAAGGATATATAATTATATTATCTAAATGAAATTCAACAGATGGCTAACTCTGAAATTGGGTTTTAATTGTGTTTTTTATGCAAGTGAAAGATGTGGAAAAATTACTACCATTAGGCATATGGAGTCAGTGTAAAGAACTCAATGACATCTGAAACTCCTCTCATGGAAGCTGAGACATATAGATATTCTAATGAAAATATAACATTCACAGTAGAATAAGTGTTTAAAGTAAGTTAGAGCATGTAAGCCATGAATTATAAGTAATCAAACACTAGGATACTAAAGATAAAATTCCAAAACATAAAAGACAAATACTCATGAGAATATCAATGAATCTCAGGTAAAGATAAGCAAGATGACACTGTATATTACTGATGAAAAGTCTTACAATAGTAGTATGTAGTAAACATCAATCAACCCTCTCTCCTTCCATAATCTGCATATTCATAACTTTAGGCATATTTACATTGAGTCTGCCAACAAGGCTAGACCTTCGAATACTTCTGTTGACACCTAATCTAAACAAAAACATATTACAAGGAGATAAAACATACAACTGTTGTTTTTAGGACTTAGAAACCTAATAAGACTCTAAAACATCTTTATTACATTAACATAATTTTAAATTTGCATATTTACATCAAAAATGTCATGTGCCTGAGGTGGCACTGACCATGACTAAAAACATAAATACTCCCACCAAGTTAGGAGACCTATCTTCAGAAATTTTAGGAGGTGGTTGTTGGACATTGGGTTCAATGCTCCCGTGTGTTTCGCGACATGGACTAACCGCCTCTCATGGATCCTAACTTTGGTGATTGTAGTGGAGATTAATGCCTGCGGGTTTTGGTCTAACGTCATTCGTGATTCCAACAAGTGGTATCGGAGCCAAGTTGTCTCGAGTTCGAAACTCACCCGGCTCATGTTGGGGGGGGGAGATTGTTGGAAATTGGGTTCAACGCTCCCCGTGTGTTTCGCAACATGGAATAACTGCCTCTAATGGATCCTAACTCTGGTGATTGTAGCAGAGACTAATGCCTGCAGGTTTTGGTCTAACGACAATCGTGATTCCAACAGTGGTGTCATAATTGTTGATGTAGCTTCCATGATCATATGGAAATTTGAAAGGCTTTTTCGAAGAGTGTATCTTCATCAAAACATTCAACTGATGACCTTTGACCTTTCCATGTGGCTAACTTGTCTAAAAAAGACAATAAAAACTTGAAAAATCTTCAAAATCCTCTTCGTTGCAGAAACATGGGACTTTTAGGCAAGTCCATAGCGAGAGTTTGTAGCACCTTTAACTTTGACCATCCCTGCAAACTATCTGCTCCCTTTTCTAATATGAGGTTGTTTATTGAGTCAAAATAATCAAATACAAGCCTTTACCTACCTCCCTCATGACAAAACCTGTGATATATAACCAAAAAGAATCTACATCGAGTTCGTAGCATTTTCTGGGCTTCAAGCCCGAGACACACTACGAACTTGACTAATTGACAACAGACTTGAAAATTCTGCATTTCTTCTTCAAAAATTTCCCATGGCTCTATAAGTGATGATTTGAAATCATGCAAAAAATATTAAAAAGGTATTGTATCCCCTTTTCAAACATTAGAAGCTTCACCCTTGGCAGCAGAGGCTTCAATTTCCATAGGTTCATCTATGAATGTTATTTTTAAACCTTTTTTCTTGAGCTCTAATTGTATCATTTCCATCTTCCCTTCCAACTCTTTCACTTGACTTTTAAGATTCTTTCTCTTTGCCTACAACCAAATATTCATTTTCTTTGTATGTTTCATCACCCTGCGTAGAGGAAGGGTTCTCTTCACCAATTTATTTGCATTGGTTAAAGCCTCATCATAAATGATTAATTTTCTCATTGAATTTTTCTTTTAACTCCTCCACCATTTTTCTTTCTAGCTTAGCTTCCTCCAATTCCAAATTTGTTTCAATAACTTCCTCCCTGGCTTCCCTCAACTAGTCCTTTATAAGGTGCACTTCAGATTTTTCAATGAATTTCTCTTTGCCTTTCCTCTACTTAATGATTTATTCCTTAGTTGGAGATAATTCAATGATGTCTTCTGCCATAGGTTGTTTTTCTTTTTCTATCACTTCATTTCTTTTATCAGATTTGAAACCTTTGGCAAGTTGTAATCTGGTGAGTGGTTTTCTTGGTTTGAACACAAAACCTCCATATTCACCTTAGAAGTCAATTTTTTTGGCATTGAGGCCCTTCTTTTTCTTCTTTCTTCCTTTGAAATCCACAGCTTTGACAACTAGAGTTTCTTCTATATCTATAAATTGTAGAATGTCCTCAAGGTTACCTTTCCCTAATGTTTGGATCCTATTTATTCTTCTATGAATCTTTTTGCTGGGCTTTGGCTTGCTACTTGTAAGTGTAGGTTGAGGTATCTCTATTTCATGTACATGTTCTATTTCAATCTCCATGGGCTCTACAATGGGCTGCATTTCCTCTTCTTGTACCCCCTCTGCTTCAACTATAGGTTCATCATTTTTTTTAAGGACTAGCTTTTGATTTAGGTGTCTCATTGGGAGTTATAACCACTAAGAAACGGGAATGTGGCCCAATCTCTATTTAACTTTTTCAACTCCTCCAAAAGTAGTAGCTTGATTAATCCATGATGAAAAATTGAAGTTTCACTACCCTCAAGCCTAGCTTGGACTTTATATGACATCTTGCCTAGGCTTATAAATAAGAAGAAGGGAAGTTCCAAAGGCTGCTTACGAGTGAAATGTAGCAAGAGTCTGAAGTGATACTAATAAATCATATGAAACCTCCCTTCACATGTGAAATATTTATGAATTACCAGCAGGAGTTTGGAGTAATTTTCTTTAAGTAAGCTTCTTGGGATCCCTAATGTCATATCCACTCCAATATGCTCACACTTAAAAAACCCATCACAGTTCTATAATTTGAATTTAGTGGCTTTAAACCACTCTTCCCCTATCCTCAGAATATTTTTATCTTGGGAAATTGTTTCAGGAGACACCACAAAACTCAACACACCCACCTTTGATGCAGTGCCAACAAAATTCACTGCAAAGTCCTTAGAGACTTGGGCATGAAAACCTTGCAATTTCTAGAAAAGCCTTATGCAACCAACACTGGTGAAGGTGCAAAACTAGGATCCTCATTGACCAATTTTAAATCCATGGGCTCATACCTAACCACTGAGCCCCCTTTATTAGTCTTTTTATGCATGGTCATCTCTCTTAACACAACGTTGGCCTACTTGATAGTATGACACCTACAAAGAAGAATTTCGAATAGCAAGGTGCTTGCAAACAAAGCTGGACCTTTCTAAAGATGATAACAACAAATATACTCAGAGGTAAGAGGGAAATATGACAGACAATAGCTCTGAAGGATAAATTTAAAACGTAAGTTTCGAATATGAGTGGAATGAAGACAAATAAGGGAGGTTAAGTGAAATGATGAATCACGAATGATGATCACACATGTTGCATGAATCCAAATAACTGATCATGTGACCTCAGACTGACCTCTAGCCTATTAATTCTTGACACCTCACCCTTTTCTTTACTGGTGTAGAAAAAATTAGTTCGTAGCATTTTCCGTTATAATTTTGGCAAATTCGCTCCGGGCTTGTCAAGTGAGTGTGTAGCAAAAACAACCTATTTTCCATTGATTTTGCTGTGGACTCAAGAAAAAGTAGACAGGTGGCTAAAACCAAATTTTGAACTAATGTATGGATATTTTTTATGGTTTTTTATGGATTTGACCATGATGACATGACATGTGGGACTCTTCAAACTTAGGATTATGAACAATTCACAAAATTTTATTAGTTTCATGAATTAATTTGCTAAGACAGTAAAACCTATGCCAAATGACCTTCCTAATCAAAAAATGAAATTTTATTGGTGATAACACATGGTGTCAAATTTCTTGTTCATTTAAGAGGTTATTTGCATGCTCTCTTATGTTATTCATTGCATCTAAGGAAAACCTTAAGTCATGGTGATCAAGCCAATACTTCGGATGGGGATCCTACTCCAAAGGTTGTGAGATCTAATTAGGATTTCACATTGAGGAGATACCCTTAGTTGAAATATTTCCAACATGGTCAATAACTGGCACTATAAGAAGGGAAAATTGAAAATTTGTTCTTGTTGAGTCTCTTTTGAACCTCTTATCTTGAATGGCTCATCCCAAAATCATACTCCTAGGGTGTTTCACTAATAAATCTGATGGTAAAATTTAAATCCCCAGTGAGTATTTTTATAACTTGTCTCAATTGAAATTTGATGGTGAGGGTGAAATATCCATATCCGACCACATCTCTAATTTCTCTATTTTTTTGAATTTTATGAAATCAAATGTGAAGATGTTTCTTGCGTGAATTTCTTCCTCACCCTTGAAGGTTGAGGTAACTCATGGTGTTGTACCTTTTCGTCCTCTTCCATCCACTCATTTGATCGATTTCTCAAGGAGCTTCATAAATCCTTCGATAGTTATGATTACCGAGATTTTCTTAAAATAGTTAATAAACTAAGAGTCAAGCCTAATTAATGAATTAAGGATTTTTCTCATTGATTCCTTCACCTTTGTTATGAATTTCCTGAAGAAGATACAAATTGAGATTTCTTTAAGCAAAATTTTGAGAATTTGATTCATATCTCTTACATGATGAGTCTAAACCATCTGATTATTTGGCTCTCCCAACTTTTCAAATACATGAGAAATCGTCAATTTCAGAGGAGGAACCTACTATTCCTTTCATTCATTGTCCTCCTCCTTTTTATGTGCCTTGTGTTAAACCTATTCAAACCAAAAAATATGAAAATCAAACTGTTGATCTGTGTATTCAACCTTCATCCACTTCCCGTGATCTATATCCAATGGAGCAAACTTTAGAATGGTTCATGGAGCCTAAGGTGAAGACTAATCCTTCCATTTCACAAGATGATATTAGTGCTCATAACTTCAGTCGTGAATTTAGTTTTGATACCTGCTGTTGGGCCAGAATTGTGAATTACGGATAAATCACGCTTCCCTAGACAGGTGCTAGTCTAGAACAAAAGGTGAAAGACTATACAACTATTTTTCCTAACTCAGAATAGATACATATAGAGGATTGAAGGCTTACTTTTTTAGTCACTTCCAAATGGCTCCTTTTGTCGCTTCCGTTGCAGCTTCAAATTCAAGTGGTTTGTGGGTTGAATGCTTCCTACAAGAAAGAACACTGAAACAACAGAAGATACAATAATATATATATCTATTCAAGCTAGTTAGCTAAATCAGTAAAGAATAAACCATACACATCAACTAAGATCTTTCAATATGGAAAATAAAAGTCAATACAGATGCATATAGGGAAAAATAAGCAGTACTCTTTATTGATGATAGAAGGAGAGGTTACAACCTAGTGACTGATTTGAAGTGACCTTCCAGCAACGTTCCCAAGCCTCATCACAGTATAAATCTCTCCAGTAGCAGCTACACAAATCTAGCTCTCAATTGAAAATTCTCCAGCATTTCTCTACTCAAATTCTTCCTCCTCAAGCACTTAGATCTGTGCTCAATTTATAGATGAACCATAGGTTGTTTTTTAATCAATGACTTTCCAATAATAGGCAAGACATGTTTCCATTCATGTAGATGTCAAATGGACACATGGATCTGAAGCTTGACACATGTGAACTCTTCTAGAAGGCACTGGCCAAGTGGAGATTCCCGAACAATGAGAATTTCGCTCCCAATGTGACCAATGCACCTATGAATGTCGAGAAGTGCTTTGCAGAGTAGCCTTGCATGGGGCTACCTGCATATGAAACGCACTTAGGCCCCTTAAATACTACATTGGTGAGCTCTCATATGCTATATAATAAGCTTCAAACCATGGAAACTTTTGCTTGATGAAAGTCTTGCTTGATTTGTCTTGTTTCTTGTCTTAGGGCATGTAGCAACTGAAATGATAGGGAATGATAGACCCTTGATCATTGGTCTTGGAGATGATTCCCAGTTAACCAGGTCATTGGGAATGGCGCCCAAATTGACCTATAAAAATTCCCCCCTAAAGCATGAGATCCAAATAATAAGAACATTTGATTGAGATGCTTTACACTGTGATGAGTTTGGAAACGAAGCGAAGTGGTCACCTGCATCAATCTTACAATACATTACATCATGATATATCCTCTTTGATCATAATTGCAGAGGGTAGGCATTCCCATGTTCAGCACATAAAACAATCTAATAACATGTACATAATTCAGAAAGTCGTCTTCATTGGAATGTTGCCCAGATGCAGACATGCCTACAGATATAGGCCCATGTTTGGATGACAATCTATATGTAAGGTCACCGTACAGATGATGTGTAAAAAAATCCTGAAATCACAACCCGGATAGATGAAACTAGATCTAGGGTCTTCTTATCTCGTTCACTCGATCGTTTGGTTACAAGTCTAGCCATGCGAATATATGATTTGTAGTTGAACATGGAAAGACATAGTTTGATTACCAACCAATGATGTGAGATGTTAACAAACGCGAGAGAACCACCATTAATTTCAATGGCCATCAAGGTACTGCAGTACATTTCGTAAGGCGTGAATAGATGAGTTGATGTCGAACGACAAAAAAAATATTTCAGTCAAAGGTCTGGAAGCGAGGATCTTGCCAATGTTGTAACAAGCCTCATGGTACTGGAATCTAATGTTTCTAAGTGAACTTCCTGGATATTGATTTGTTGTCGACATGAAGTCACCTTATTTCAAAACTGGAGTTATTGATTTCGGAGACAAGGGTATGACTTGATATAGTAATGTTCAAGGATGACGGCCATGAAAATGAAGGTTTACGAGTATTGCAGAAGGATGAGTTTTTAATCACTGGATGACTTCTCTTGAACATATCAGCGAGACTGTGATGATTTGGCAGCATTGACCCAAAACCGAAGTGAAGGTATGATGAACCATAGGTGTGAATGAACCATCAAGATGATTACCCAACCCAAACAATCACGGACATGGAGTGAAAGAAGCGTCATGTTCAAGAGCGACTTGCTACCAAAAAGAAACTTTTCTTACTTTTCCCAAATTTTCCCCGGTCATTTGTCGACCAATACCTCTCTTTTTTTTTAACAAGCTTGAGGAGGATAACATTTTCTTGATCTATAATTCAACCCTTCGAGCGAATAAAGTATCGTTTTTTAATAATTTAACGAGTCTAATGATGAATGTTACTCGATTTTTTCCATGATTGACAAGCCCGTCGCTATTTTATGTTTTAACAAGCTTAACGACAGTGATAGCCTGGTCCTTTTTCATATTTAGAGAGTCTAAAAAAGAGGACGAAAGAGAACTCCAAAAGTAATTTTTCGTAAATTTGTCACTCAGACCTGAAAAAGTGTAAAATAATATCTGAGAGAATCTCTTTGGTCATGTTTAACCAAGATATTCCTTTTTCGTAAATAATCTATCTCAGTCCAAAAAAGGGTTAAACTTATACTGAGTAGATATCAATTCATTTACTTTAACGAGCTCGAGAAGACAAGTGCTCGGCAATCTTTTCACATTATCGAAGTCTGAAAAGAGATGAAAAAAGACTCCAGGGGTTCCTTTTTTGTTGTTATCGAAGCTCGAAAAAGTATGCTTTGTGGTCAAGTCATTCTTTGAATAAATCTGCATGACTAATATGTTCATCAGTTGTATTTCCGATTCAGAACAACATCAAATGGATTAAAAATACTTGTTTCATGATAAAAACATAATAAAACTATAGTCATAGCAATAAATTTAACTTGCAAACAATTAAATGACTATAAAAAGTAGTTTCACTATTCATTTTCACCATTCCATAGTTACCATTTGCATTTTGGAGCTCTGAACCTGATTTTTCCCCCAAACTTCAGTCATTGATTGCGGTCGTTTCTATGGACGGATTTCGTCATCGTTTGATCCAGGTTAGTACTATGAACCTCCTCTTCCCTTTGGTATTCATTTAATTTCCATTCTTTACATATTTTTAGGGTTTTAAGGCCCCTAGGGAAAATTATGCCCAAAATGAGGGCAACGCACCCCTAAATTTCGAAACCTGCGTTACATAGAAGGTACAGTGAAGGGTACCTGCATGTGCAACGCACTGTCTCAGCCCAGGGAATGCGTTGGGCACATTTCAAGTTTTTGATTTTCATGTTGTGCCCAAAATTTGCTTAGTTTTTTGCAATGAATGGAATCTAATGGATCTTATGGTTGTATTTCAGGTTTCCATCAGATTATAATGATGATTACATGGAGGGGAAGAGAACATGAATAACAGGATATGATTTCCTTGAATGATCCAGGTACTGTAAGAGCCCTAAGAGATTGTGGACTACTTAAGTACTTTAAACTATCGAGAATGAGGCAACAAATAGAACTCTTGGAGTTCTTAGTTCAAGCATGAGATCCAGCGATAGAGGCATTTCACATTAAAAACAAAGTGGTTCCCATAACATTTGAGGACGTGTATTTTCTCATAGGTTTGTTGAGGAGAGGTTTTCCCATTTCTCTCACAGGGTCTACCGTTGGAGGGGAGATAGTGAGGGATTATGTTATGAAATATTGCTATCCAGGGGCAGAACCTAGCAAAGATGGAAAAATAAACATCCAGGATGTTAGGGATTTGCCTTTAAGAACCATCCTTTTCACGATCGCTAAACTTGATGGCACAATTACACTACATGTAGTGAACAGATCGTATATGTAGTATGCGCTAGAGTGCCTAGAGCCAACAATCTTCAACTGGTTTGAAGCTGTTCTATCTCATATAAAGGAACAACTGAATAAAGAAAAGGGAGGAAGGAAGAAAATTTTCAGTTATGGTTCAATCCTTACCTCCTTCGCTTTGGAACAGATTCTACTGATGCAGCCACAACATGTAACATTGGATATATCTAATCCTAGAGATCCTCGAATGCAGAGATGGGTAGAACTCATGGGTCGGCATGCAGGTCAATCGACCATTGTGTTCTCTACTCCATTCTTCGCCTGGTTCTGACGACAAATCGTCGCCATCGATGAGTACGCATACGCAGGCGTCGACTTCCGAGGAGATCCAGATTTAGTATTACCAGAAGGCGCTCAGTGGGGTGCAATAGGTAAGAATGATTTGACCGTGTTTTTTGATTTTTTCTAAGGTTTATATAATGTTTTTTGTGTTTTTGATTTCTTAGCAACACTAAAATAAATGTTTAATGTAATGCAGATATTGGTCGTGTTCAACCAGTAGAGGAACCAGAGTGTGAAGCAGATGCGCCAGTAGAGAGGGTTGTCAAGAGAGCAGTCCTTCAAGACCTTGATATGGCTGAGACTCTAGCTAAGCTTCAGCAACACATAGAGGGGTTGACCTTCAGGATTCCGGATTGTCGGATCGAAGAGCTTCCCATGCGACTATAGAGACACACTATTAGGGTTCCTAACCATTGGATGCAGTTGCTCCGTAGGATTGCTAGATCTATAGCATGTTACCATGAGCAGCACTAGTTTACTTGAGACATTTTGCACATATTTTGAGGCCAAATGACCAATGTGTCTTGGGCACAAATTTTGTAAAAACCTATAACTATATATATATATTATTTTAGAGTTTTTCGTATGTTTAATGCACAATCCTATTCAATTATGTGAATGTTTTATTTACCTATGTCACAAATGGATGTCTAAAACTTGATTAGCTAATGAGTCAGTCAAAGTGTTCAAATTTCTGGAAATATGTTGATATTGAATGAAATCAAAATGTCTTTCCAAAAGTCGAACTCTTAGGAACAATCTAATAAGTGTTGGATTTATAACAGTATAAACACTAGTAAGTTGTAATACCACAAGTTGTAAGTCTAACCTTATGATCATGCAGTTAATACCAAATGAAATGGCATCAGAGAGAATTTCAATCAACATGCTATACTCAGCGATATTTTATCGTCAATCTACCAATACAGATCCCCTGAAAACTCATTAACTCATCGTTCGGAGCAAAAATGGCCCACGCTGCAAAGGATAGATTCTGTGTACTACGACTAGCACCATCAGCATATCCAAAAAATGGTTCTGAAGATTCAGAAATTTGCCATAAAATGTAAAGCGGATTACTAATGTCAAGAAAACTCTAAAAAAAAAATTAAGATAGTGAATGCAAATCAACAACATATATACAATATAATACAAAAAATTACTACGCTCATGATTAAGCATAGTAACGTATGCCAATGGAATCCCATCGTAATCCACTAACTCGTAGGCACCTTTAGCAAGAACTCTTTTGACAATATAGGGGCCATGCCACAATGGCTCGAATTTCCCTGCACCTATTACATCAGCTTCTTGATCGTAAAGAAGGACCAAGTCGCCCTCTAAGTAGATGCGAGGCTAGACATTTTTGTCGTATTGCGCCTTTATACGTCTCTTATGCACTCCATTGGCCAATTGGGCTTCACGACGCGTTTCATCTAGATGGATGAGGTTAAGGAGACACGCTTCTTCTTCTGAGGTGTCAGGTATCAAGTCTATCGCGAGTTTTAACGATGATATTTCACATTGGATTGATAAGATAGCTTCCAGACCATACACCAATTGAAAAGGAGTAAATCCGGTTGCGTTTCTCACCGAGGTTCGATACACCCACAAGGCAGAGTACAGGATCAAGTGCCAGTTCCTTTTACAGACTCCTATCATTCATTGAAGCATTCGTTTAAGAATTTTGTTAATAGCCTCAACTTGTCCATTTGATTTTGGATAATAAGGAGTAGAATTATCATGTGACAATCCTAACTTGGTAGACAATTCAGACATCATATGGTTGCAAAAATGCTTCCCATGATCCGTAACTATAACTTGTGGGACCCCAAACCATGCAATGACGTGGTTGAATAAAAACAATGCAAATGTTTTTCCTATGTTATTAAATTTAAGCATCGTTTCGGCCCATTTGGTAAAACTCTAATGTCAAGAAAACTCTAAAAAAAAATTAAGATAGTGAATGCAAATCAACAACATATATACAATATAATACAAAAAATTACTACGCTCATGATTAAGCGTAGTAAATTTTCAAATACAACCCATTTCTAGGTTGTGCCAATGGAATCCCATCGTAATCAACTAACTCGTAGGTACCCTTAGCAAGAACTCTTTTGACAATATAGGGGCCATGCCACAATGTCTCGAATTTCCCTATACCTATTACATCAGCTTCTTGATCGTAAAGAAAGACCAAGTCGCCCTCTAAGTAGATGCGAGGCTGGAAATTTTTGTCATATTGTGCCTTTATACGTCTCTTATGCGCTTCATTGGCCAATTGGGCTTCACGACGCGTTTCATCTAGATGGATGAGGTTAAGGAGACGTGCTTCTTCTTCTGAGGTGTCAGGTAACAAGTCTATCACGATTTTTAACAATGATATTTCACATTGAATTGGTAAGATAGCTTCCAGACCATACATCAATTTAAAAGGAGTAAATCTAGTTGTGTTTCTCACCGAGGTTCGATATGCCCACAAGGCGGAGTATAGGATCAAGTACCAGTTCCTTTTACGGACTCCTATAATTCATTGAAGCATTCGTTTAAGAATTTTGTTAATAGCCTCAACTTGTCCATTTGATTGTGGATAATAAGGAGTAGAATTATCATGTGACAATCCTAACTTGGTAGAAAATTCAGACATCATATGGTTGCGAAAATGCTTCCCATGATCCGTAACTATAGCTTGTGGGACCCCAAACCGTGCAATAATGTGGTTGAAGAAAAACAATGCAGTTGTTTATCCTGTGTTATTAAATGTAGGCATCGCTTTGGCCCATTTGGTAAAATAGTTGACTGCGAAAATAATATAACCATGCCCCCTGGACAAAAGAGTTATAGGTCATGAAGTCAATACCCCATTTCGTAAATGGTCAAGTAGAGACAACAGGATGCATTGGCTCTGGCGGTTTGCAGATTTTACGATAAAAAATCTGGCATGCATGACAACTTCTGATTGCAAGGATGAAATCTCGAAAAATAGTAGGCCAAAAGTAACCAACGTGGAATATATTTTGTACGGTAGCATATCCAGATAAGTGTCCACCACAAGCCCCAACATGACAATCATTTAACACTTTTTCGGCCTCCTCATGAGTGAGGCACTAAAATGGTATCAACACCACGATGATAAAGTGTATCGCCGATGATCAGATAATCTTTGGCTTGGTATCGAATATGTCACTGATCAGAGCAAGAGGTATTAGGTCGAACATTTTTGGTTTGGAGATAAATGATGAAATCCCCATACCAAGGATCAGATCATCCGATCAGAAACAGAGACTTGTTTAGAATAGATGGTTCCAACGTAGTAATAGTACTATTAGAGGGAAGGTCATAGAGAAGCTCAACCAAAACTAAAGACTTCTTTGACTTGGATTTGATGAATTCCAAATAAAATTCCTGCAAAATGAAAATCCATTTTGAATATTTTCCCCCTAGAAATTGATGTGATAAGATATAAGTCATGGGGTTGCAATCTAAAACTATTGTTGTTTTTCAGAGTAGGATATAATGGAGAAATCTTTGGACAGCTTGAACAGCTGCCAAGGCAAGCTTTTCCATGTACAAGCACTTAAATTCCATATCATTGAGATTACGACTCAAATAATAGATCGGATGTTCAATTCCATCTTCTACTTGGACCAAAACCATAGCGATGGTCGTTTCAGCCGCAACGATATATAGGAAATAATAATTTTGATAATTAGGAGGATACATTAATGACGCTCGGACAAGATAGTCCTTGACATCATCAAAAGAATCTTGCGCAACTTGGTCCCAATGAAAGGGAACCCCCTTTTTCAATAATCGAGTAAATCCTTTAGCCATTTCAGTGTAGTTTGGAATGAACCTTCTCAAGAAGTTAGCCTTTCCTCGAAGTTTCTGTATCTGAAGTAAGTTTGATGGTGCAGGCAGATCAAGAATGGCCTGTACCTTCAGTGGGTTTATTCAAATTCCTTCTTTGATACTACGAATCCGAGAAATCGACCAGAACCAACACGAAACACACATTTGTGTGGATTGAGGCGTGTTTTGTAGTGTCGACAGCGTAATAAAATGGCTCTCAAATGCATCGGGTGATCAGTCCAATTTCGTGAATGCGCTGGTAAATCATCTAGATATGGTTGAACAATGTGCTTGAGGTCGTTGAAAGCATAATCCATTGCTCTCTGAAAAGTTTCCCCAGCATTCTTTAAACCAAATGGAAGTTTCCTATATGCGAATGTGCCCCAGGGACAAATGAATGATGTCTTATGTTGGTCATCTGGGCGGATATTGATTTGTTTATAGCTGGAAAATCCATCCATGAATGAGAATATTTCACATCCAGCACAATCGTCAATAATCTGGACGATAAAGGGAGTAGGATAGTTGTGTTTTGGACAAGCATGATTAACATCGTGATAATCGACGCACACTCTAATGGTTCCTTATTTTTTCATAACAGGAACGATATTGGAAACCCACTCAGTTAGCAGAATAGGGTAAATGAAACCAGCACGCAAAATTTTTTCAACTTCTGCTTTGATGGCAGCGGCTTTCTTTGGATGAACAGGACGAAGTCATTGGCGCACCGGTTTGACATCAGGATACATATTAATAGTGTGTTCAACTATACTAGTATCTATGCCTGGCATTTCCTCATAAGACCAAGCGAATACGTCACGAAATTCACAAAAAAGAAAGCAATATGAATCAAGTTTTGATGGAGAACAAGATACACCGACATGAATATTTTCTACAATGCCAGATTTGGTCGAAATATCGATAGAAATTTTTTCTTTGATATTTGATAAATTTCGCTCATAGTCAATTGCATTAATCGGTAAAGAATTCGAAAAGAAAGTTTTGATGGATGGGTGATATAGTTCACTTAGATTGTTTTCTTCATAATCAGGAAGATGGGAACGATGATGATAATCTTCCCATGGTTCTCCTTCTGACATCATAGCTTCCAAAATATTTTCATCTGTCAAAAACTTTGAGGAAAATGGATCAGATGGAATACCAAAATCTAAGGAACGATCAACCCAAACACTCGGCGAAGCTGATTTCAGATTTGTCGCCCAAGCCAAATAGATTAATTGCTATGCCATATTAATAGGGCTGGGTGGTAAAACATCATCAAACATCGAAATATCAGAATCATCCATACTCTCCCTTAAGCCAGATAGAGTGGAAGAGATCATGTAGCAGGTCTCTATATTTGCAATTTCTATCGATGTCGCGGGTGGCGGTAATGCAAAGGTTCCCATAAGAGTGGAATCCTTTAAGAGTCCTACACCAATGTTCTAAATTTTTAGTTGGGGTAAGTGAACAAACAGAATGCTTCCAGTTACCTACGAAGTGGAGGAAAAAAATGATAATTGATTAATGATTGCGATTGTACCTTTATGTGGAAAGGCAATCATTCTAAAGTATGTAGAAACAATGGCAGTCATTGCATATACCCATGGTCTTCCAAGTAAAATATTATAGTCAAGGGGTTCGTCAACAACCTCGACATCATATTCGCTGTTTTCCCCCCTAGTTCAACATGCAGGTTATTGATAATACCACAAGGTTTATATGTTCTTCCATCAAAAACCTTCAATGTCGTTGATGATTGTGATAATCGCGGCGAGCCAAGTGACTTCCAACAGTTTAGAGACATAATGCACGTAGATACTCCCTCATCAATAATTGTGCGATGAAAAAGGTGATTGAGAACATTTACTTGTATGGAGAATGCCAATTATGTTGGTAATTGCGGCACATAGCCCGCATGATTAAAGATGATAAGATTAGAATCAGTCAGATCAATTCCACCAATGGCCGACAATAAAGCCTGCTTCTAGGAGGGAAAATTTTGTAATACCTCAAGAGTAGACATAGCTGAAGGGGATTGAGCCAAATCTTCAACTATATTATAATTTTGTGCAGCTCTTGCTCGAGGATTATATGTCGATTTATGAACTACTCCCTTCAGTGGCTTAATTGTCAATTCAGGAATAGCAGTACGTGGTACTGATTCATTAGATGGATTCGTTGTCGAGGTATTAGGTTAATTAGTGGTCGAACTACCATAGTATTTATTCCATGTCGACACCAAAATATCTTGTGAAGGTTTTGTGGTGGATAACATTAACACTTGGGAACTAAGAGCTAGATCCGTAGCAACCAAATTAGTGTCCATATTTGGAAATGGGTTTGTCAACACAGCTAATGCATGAGAAGTCTTGATGATTTTTGAAACTTCAGCACAGTGAGTAAAATCCCTGACAAAGTGTTCCTCGTTACAGATTATGCATGGATAATGAGGTTTCCTTGGTCCAGATAGTTGATCAGATGATCTTTCCTGCGGGTTAGAAGTTTTCTTTTTCTTTGATTTCCCCTTTTTCTTACCTCCTGGTTGCTTGTCACTTTTTCCTTTGTCAAATGACACGGCATTAATTTCAGAAGTAGGAGCAACATCAGATGCAGTAGTGTGGTGTGTGTTTTCATTGCCTATCAAGTTGTCTCTGCATGAGAGTCCTTTATTTGAGGAGGAACATTGAAATTAGATCGCGGCACATTAGGAATTTTTTCATAGAGCATGTCGGACTGAGTATAAATCAACTCTAAATATTGGGCACAAGCGATAACTTGCTCTTCTATGATGATGCCACCCTTAGCCACATCCTTAGTTATAGATGGTAATAGGGACTTAATGAACCATTCAGCAAGGAGTTGATCGGGAACAAATGTCTTAACCATTCGTTGACGGCGACGCCACTCATGAATATGATCAGAAATGTGAGTAGCATTAGTCTGTTTGAAGTTGGTCAAGAGTTCTGTTCCAGTTTTGTATCTGATCAGTAACTAGAAATGGGTCAAAAAGACAGTAGTTAAAGCAGTGAAATTGTTGAAAGAAGCTATAGGTAACTCAATGTACCATTTAGCAGCTAGACCTGTAAGCGTACGATGGAAAAGACGTAGTCGAACAAAATCATCATTTAGGGAATTTGATGAACACCATAAATTATAATTCATGACATGAGTCGACGAATATTCTCCAGGGTTTCCATTGAATTTAGGAATATCGGAGGGTAATTTATGAGGTATCACCAGCCACCAAGGAGCATAATTTATAGGATCATTGGTTAACCGGTTTAAATCTAGTAATTCCAAAGTTTCAACAAAAGGAAATTTTCGATTAAGGTTAGGTTGAGCATAGCCAGGGTAAGATGGAATTGATTGGGAAATAGGAATTTGAGCACCAGCATACGGAATTTACTGCTGGTAACCTAGATAGGGGTTGTTTTGCATAGCAAACACTTGAGAATTCTATTGACCAAAACCTGGATATGATACTTGTTGAAATAAAGTTTGAGGCATTTGTGCTTGTGGCTGCCAAGTGGTCTGTCCACCAATGTTATAACCCAAATTAGTATAAGTTGGATTCGGTTGATATGTATAACCAGGTTGCGTTTGTGACATCCCATAAAATGGTACACCAGCTTGCGAATAAATGATTCCTGATACAGGTTGTTGTAAATTAACCAAAGGATTTTGAGTTTGTGGACCCAACATTTGATGATATTGAGTCAAAGAACCCACCTGATAAGGTTGATCTACAATATTTTGATTCTGTAACAGGGGTATAGATGTATTAACAAGTGGTAATGAAGTGGTTGTAACAGGTTGAACCAGTTGATACGAGTGTACAACCGTTTGTGGTTGGATAGGCAGAGTGGGCTGCCATTGAAAAACATTCATGTCAACATTAGTTTGAACAAAAAGTGACTAAGTACTGTCATATTGGGTGACCAAAGGTTTCCCCCCAGCATAAGGAGGATAATAAGATGGAAAATAATTTTCTCTAAATGCTGGGAGTCCAGTTGATATGGTACTTCAAGGAATTGACCTAAAAGGACTGAGTTGATATTGCCTTGATGATGTATGTAATGAATCAAGTCGTTCAGTACTAAAGATAGGATTACCAGTTAAAACACCAGATGATGACATTAACAAAGACCATTATCGTGAAGATGCACCAGAGAAAGTGCAGACAATGATTTGTAACCTATTGGGACTGAAGGGCCACCATGCAAATATGACTCTGGTGAGGTTGTGAACATCAACGGAGTAGCAAGGGTAGGAGCTGACGTAATTGGAATAGCAGACCCAACCGAAGATGTTGGTTTAGACATGGTTGTTTGACCAAACGTATACCCTCGAAAATCGATGGGAGATTATATGGCAACAAGATCAACAAAAGCAAACGGAAACTATTGAGGAAAATACTAGTACAGGTAAAGGTCCTCCCAAAAATGGGTTGGAGTTAAAGGTGTATCGTCTTGTGGGATTTCTTCAATCGCAATGAAACCAGGAGGAAGAACTTCACCGTTAGGCCCAACATATATTTCAGACGGTTGACTGTGTGATATAGGAGTTTCAATAGCTATAGAACTTTGTGGGATGACCAAGGTAGGAACAACTTCCGGTTGTTCGACTTTAGGATTCAGATGTTCTGGCAAATAAGAGACAAGATCTGGATCAATTTGTGATTGAACAATGTCGGTTCCAGGAGGTATGTTCTTAGTGATTGAATGGATCGTGACCACGGGTAGCTGTGAAGACTCTGTTTCGACAACAGTAGATGAACCGAGATGTGTGGAAACAATTTGAGCTAACTTTGGTTTAAAAAATGATGTTTCGCCAGAGGTACGAATTATACTTGATTCGGCAGATCGTGATCACCTTCGCCTACCAGAAGTAACTTCCGATGGTAAAGGTGGTTTTAAAGCTAATCTACGGAAACGACGGGGGATAGGATTTTTTTTCTTCCACAATTACTGATTTATTTTATCCAAAAAAAAAAAAAACAAAAAGAGGGTAATGCTAGGCAAAATGGTTTACCAAGAAACTGTGAACTGCAGAATACCTCCTAGCAAACCAAGAAGTACGGGCAGGTAATCTCCCCGAATGCTGTGTTCGGTGTATCACAATTTCAAGGCAGCCAACTCGGTTCACTATGGATGGATAGCACCTAAAATTTTTCCTCCCAAATATACCCGAAGGTACGTGGAGGCCCAAGTCTGTATTAGTGTTGTCTGATGCAAAACCACAGTGAGAGCACCCCTTTATACTTATCGTACTGTAACACCACTCGATATACCCTAAAGTACGTGGATGAGCTACGATATACTTATGTAGATGGAGTGAGGTATAACACTCAGAATGTATCGAAGAAAAGTTAATGACAGCTGCTATGTTTTATGATGCCGGAACACGTCTCTAGGTTAGACCTTCTATATGTTATCGTTATGGTTCCAATGGGTTGTTAAGTAAATTGAGATTAATTTTATGTTGATCTTGCTTAACAATTTTCCTTTCAAAGTTTCATCGCGATGATGTGGATGAAATTCCTAAAATGCAAGCTAAGAATGATAAACAAACATTCACTTTCAGCTTTTTCAATGAAGAACCTAGCTACTGAGGGAAGAGAGCAAATAATTTGTGAGCAAACAAATCAATGAATCACAAACTAAATGCAGATTTCCTAATGTTCCTTTTGCAAAACACACATTATTCTACATGCAAATGCAATTTTTTCATTTCAGTTTCCTTAATGTTATGAATACATAAAATAAACTGGGTGCACTAAATCAATAATTCAAATGCTTTTTACTTTCGAGAAACGAAGAATACAAATAACAATTTCTCGTTTGAAGGAAAAACGAGGATTTCAACAACAATTTCGCATATCAAGGAAATGAAGATTTTATGACAATTTCCTATTTTGAAAGCAAATTATTCTTAATGCAACCATAAAAAGTACTCTTAAATCAACTTGTCAATGATAAAGAAAAACTTTTTTAAAACAACATTGAAGAAATTTTCAGTCAAAGGAGAAGAAGTATATAGAGTCACTAGTCAATTGAGCATCAAAATTTTGAGAACACAGCAGCAAACAAAACTGAAGCAAATTGCAAAGGTAAATTCAAGGGAATTTGGGTACTTTCAAGAGTCAACGCAGTCTCCAAGGGGAGACAGTGCTCTGCAACGCAGGCTAGGAAGGGAGACAGTGCTCTGCAAAGCATTGTGTCCAATCTAAGGGTGCGTTGGGAAAAATATACAAATAAAAATACTACTGTTTAACTCACTATATTTGCAAATTAAGCTTTGAAAATTTTTAATCTTTATGTGTAACAACTACTAGGTAGATAAACAAAGGAAATCATAGGCTTAAACAACTAGAACTAAGAGAAATTCTCCCCAGCGGAGTCGCCAATTTGTTGGGCCAGAATTGTGAATTACGGATAAATCACGCTTCCCTAGACAGGTGCTAGTCTAGAACAACAGGTGAAAGACTATATGACTATTTTTCCTAACTCAGAATAGATACACAGAGAGGATTGGAGGCTTACTTGTTCAGTCGCTTCCAAATGGCTCCTTCTGTCGCTTCCGTTGCAGCTTCAAATTCAAGCTATTTATGGGCTGAATGCTTCCTACAAGAAAGAACATTGAAATAGAAGAAGATGCAATAATATAGATATCTATTCAAGCTAGTTAGATAATTCAGTAAATCATAAACCATAAACATCAACTAAGATCTTGCAATATGGAAAATCAAAGTCAATATAGATGCATATAGGGAAAAATAAGCAGTACTCTTTATTGATGATAGAAGGAGAGGTTACAACCTAGTGACTGATTTGAAGTGACCTTCCAACAACGTTCCCAAGCCTCATCATAGTATAAATCTCTCCAGCAGTAGCTACACAAATCTAGCTCTCAATTGAAAATTCTCTAGCATTTCTCTACTCAAATTCTTCCTCCTCAAGCACTTAGATCTGTGCTCAATTTATAGATGAACTATACGTTTTTTTTCAATCAATGACTTTCCAATAATAAGAAAGACATGTTCCAGTCATGTAGATGTCAAATGGACACTTGGATCTGAAGCTTGACACATGTGAACTCTTCTAGAAGGCACTAGCCAAGTGGAGATTCCGGACAATGATAATTTCGCTCCCAATGTGACCAACGCACCTATGAATGTTGGGAAGTGCTTTGCAGAGTAGCCTTGCATGGGGCTACCTGCATATGCAATGCACTTAGGCCCCTTAGAGCCTACGTTGGTGAGCTCTCATATGCTATATAATAAGCTTCAAACCATGGAAACTTTTTCTGGATGAAAGTCTTGCTTGATTTGTCTTGTTTCTTGTCTTAGGGCATGTAGCAACTGAAATGATAGGGAATGATAAACCCTTGATCATTGGTCCTAGAGATGATGCCCAGTTACCCAGGTCATTGCGAATGGCCCCCAAATTGACCTATAACACCTGCCACCCTCTACCATCTCCTTCTCACGATCCCTTGCCCCTTGATCTGCTTGATCAGTCTCTTCCAAATCCAAGCAGCAAACATCTGGAAGGAAACCACTTTTCATAGGTAGAGGAGAAGGAATGTGAAGATTATTTCAATCTTCCTTTTCTCTTTCAAATTCCTCCACGTCAAGCTAATACTCTTCCATTCTTGGCTAATTTTAAATCTACTAATCTTGGTAGTCAATCGAATGAGGTTAATTTGCTTCATCAATCTATAGTCTCGAGCAACCATCATTTTTAAAATGATGACTCTGTTGATGTATATGATGATGGAAGTTGAAGATAACCAACTAATCTTTCTGTTTCTTGAGAATATTTTGATTTGAAATAATTAAATCTAGAATCCATTTTGGTCAAATAAGATGTTCTTATTGAAACTTCTTCTTCATCTCACTATCCCCTGTGCCTTATTGTTTGTAATGCATTAACCTTCGATGAAGATACTCCATGCTCTTGAAGTTCATCATCTGATGAGTTAACTTCTCAATTGGCACAAGGTAGTTAGGTTACCAATGATGGAAAAGGAAACAATAAAATCATTCAATATCCATTCTACCCCTTTCCATTTCCAGTTTTGCATGAAGAAAATTCTTTTGTCTAATTTACTCATGAAATTTTCCCAGTATATCCATCCTTACAAGTGAAATTAGAAGAATATTTATACTGAAGTAATCTGCTTTTTGAATTTGTAAAAATCCGGTGAAATCAATGATAGAGATGATTGCCATCCAGTTAGTAGTGGTCCTATTGAAACTACTAGTAATAGTTATCGACACACCATGCATGATTTGATCCAATATTCAAAATTTGATATTACAATCCTTGAAAGTTATGGGAATTATCAGGAAGTCGATACAATTCAACTTCTATTTATGGTTATATTAGGATCTCACGACTCTGGTAAGATCCTCAAACTAAGTCAGATCTAGTTTTTCTTGCAAAATTATTTTCTTTGCATTGTTTCACTGGATGTGAATTCCTTCTTGAAATAATTTTGGTATTTTAGATTTAGTCTTTTGAACATTCAATAATATTTCTGATCAAATTCAATATTATTTTTCAGTTGATTCATCTCCATGCAAGGCTCTTATACCTAAATCGAGTGTGGAGTGCATATATCTTATGGAAGCATTAAACTGTGAAGTTGATCATTTCAAAGATTATATTTGGCCAAAGGAATCATGCCTATTAGATACATTTAAGAATAGTGTAATATTCCAAAAATTTATCCTTCATCTAAATGGAATATTATAGTTTGTTTTATCACTAGGTAGGTGAATAAGTGGGTAGGGAGGCCCATAAACCCCTTTTGAAGGAATGATAACACTCCTAATGTGAAAGGAGGAAGAATAAGTAGTTGGATTAAGCACCTTTGGGTGTGAATTGGAGGGAATACATGTTGAATAGGTCAACTTTGACCAAGTCAACAACGTTGTCATGGAGGAGTGGCATTCATGATGAGACAACGCAGTTTTAGTGGAGGACAACTTGCATGAGCTTAATGGCAAGTATGGATGGGACCCAATGTGAGAAGACTGACACACTATATATGGAGGGGATGGCAGCCATTGTTATTTATGTTTTAGATTACCATTTGATATTGGTCTGTTTAGACTTGCATCCTTTTGTTGTTTAGCAGGGTTACTGTGCTGTTTAGCACAAGGGTGTTCCTGATCGGGAATCTCTACCTCATCCTCTGGGAAGGAGAGGTTATTTGGGCTGAATTTCCTCATTCCAGTATTCTGGCCAAGCTACCTCCTTCAGCTACAACGCAGTTTCTATTTAGAGCTGGGTTTTGTTGCAGGGTGCAACAAAGGAGGATCACATAGAGCCATTTTTGGGCTTGTTTTTCAGTGGAGAGGTAGCCTATCCATTGGAGGATCAGCAAGGAGGGATCCTGGGAATATTTTTACATATTTGGCATCATGCAAACCATCTACCATCCCTCATAGCACAGTCACAAACCAGAACTACATTATTTTTGGAGGCAGTTGCTGGGAGGGTTCATTGAGCTCATCAGGAGGGTCTATTTCTAAGTAGAGGGATCAGCCTTATATTTAGAAATACCATTGGAGGAGGAAATAATCATTTCATATTTGTCATAGCCTCATTCTCTTTATTTCCAGTTTTCAATGACATCTCAACCCCAGGGTTATTTTTCACATTACATATTTCTTAGTATTTCTAGCAATCTTTTCCGGGTTGGCTAGAAATCATGTATTAGAGCCCACATCTTATTTTCTGGGCATTTATTTTGTTTCGATCAGCCATATTTCATTTATGTATGTTTACAACAGCAACTACACTGATATAGATAATGCTATCACTACTCTCCACATTCTATACAGTTTCAGCAACTCACGTGCTGATTGTTCTTATCAATTGAGGCTTGTTCTTATTGCTTGAGTGGCTTGACCCTCAAGATATTTTTGTATATTGTTAATGATATATTAATAAAATTATGGCTGCATATTGATCCCTCTTATTTCATGTTCATAATTGCTGTGTTTTACATTATTATATCTTGTATTACTACTATTTCCATTTTGGAATATTACAGTGGTATCAGAGGATAATCTTGGCTCAGCCTGTGCATTCAAGAAATTATGGAATTAGAAGGAGAAGCTTCTCATAAAAAGGAGAGGGTATATAGAATAAACAAAGGTAGATTCCATTATTTGGAGAAATGAAGGAAGAGAGGATCTCCCAGCTCCTTTTCCAAACTGTGAAAAATATCAAGGAAGATCTCAAGGAGATGAAAGGGGAGAGGTGTAGAAAATTTCCAAGAGGGTTTGAAAGGGAAGCAAGCCCTAGATATTCACATGATGGGTGTGGAAATTCAGCCACACATGCAAATCCACATCGTAGTTTATTTCCCACATTCATTGCAAGAAGGATGGAGGAAGAAGATGCACCAAGGGAGGAGACCTTGAGTGACTATCTTCAGGAGTATGAGTCTCAATCATGGAGATTCAAAAAGAACTTGGAATTCCAAGGGTTTTTCCAACTCAAGGAAGAAAGAAGATCTAGCAACCATAATAGAAGAAGGAGAGGTAGAATATTTTCTATCTAACTTTGATGGATCAGCAAAGTGCACAGCCAAGGCTTGGGTGAAGGAGCTAGATTCCTATTTTTAGCTACAACAAGTTTCAGAAAAGGAGGCCATTAGAGTAGTAGTGCTGCACCTTAAAGGTATGGCCCATGATTGGTGGTTTTATAGTTCTGATTCTTTTCATCATGAAAATGTAAATACTTATGCAAGTTTCACTAAGAAATTAGTGAAAGGATTTGATATCAAACATTGCGAAACATCTTTTGTTGAGCCCAAAAACTCAAAACCTTTGCATGAGTTGGAGAGTTCTATTTTACCAACTCCACTCCATATTTTTGTTGAAAGGGGTAAAAACATGCCTAAAACCTTACCAAGGGAAAGATCCCTACTTCTTGAAGAGCCCTCTTCTATATATGAAGACATGGAGATTCCTCCTTCAAGAGAAGACCAAGGTCTAGGGTCTCTCATTGATGATGAGGCATTTAAAACTATTGATGAAGGTGATGAGCAAAGAAGAGCTAACAACATTGTACCATTAGGAGGAGATCCATCACCACATGGAGATGGGAAGGGAGCCATTTCTTCCATTAGAGGAACCCTTGTGTCTTTGCAAGGAGTTCCAAATGATCCAACATGTGGGAACCAAAGCACAATTCTGGAGCAGCATGCATGAGTTATTGTGGATTTTGAATCTTAGCAGATGGAAGGAGAAGAAAATAAGGATCAACATCAAGGGATGATGAGAATTCACCCTTATCTATTTCAAGAGGTTTTTGCACAGAAGAAGGAGACTGTATTGCGCAGTGAAAGGAGGGACAAATCAGTCCACTCATATATACATTCTGATTTAGATCTTGATGTCTCACTACATGGAGGCATTCCATCTGGGAGGCCACCAGATCTAGAGTTGGTGGGAGACATCTTACCGTTTGGTTCACCACTCTTAGATCCCAGAGGGGTGGATACTTCGGAGGGTTCTAGTACAGCGCAAAGAGTCTGGGATAGACTCAAGGAGGAGGGAGACATTCTCCCATTTTCAGCATTACCCACTCTCACTACATATTTTTCGTTGACAGAAGTTGTTGCAGTGATGGAGGATGGCACCACCATGGTGCAAGGGAGCTGCTCCATGGATTTGGAGGAATAGAGGGTACTTTCTTTAAGGAAGGAATCCTCCATACATTGGAGTATATGGAGGCCACTCATGCTTACACTGGCCAAGATCAGGAGGTTCTTTTTGGATGGTAGCTTCTCATGGGAGGCCAACTTCAAAAGGCCACCACTTCTACTTGAGCATGAACAACTGCATGATGAGCATGGAATAATTTTATAGGATGAATTTGGCATGATGCATGTCAAAGGAAAAGACAACAATATATAGAGAGCTTCACATTTCATATCTGCAACGTTCTCTCTTAGGAGGGTTGATCCATATTGGAGGTCTCAACTTTTGGTAGAGTACTCCAAGGACCTTGGTGCTTGCATGATTCTTGATGACCTGGAGAGAGATGATAGATACATGGTGGATGATGAGGTCATCTATTCTTATGAAAAAATATTCTTCACTAGAGCTTCTGAGCTCAAGAAGAAGCCGTTACATGCAGCACATGTGGACTTTCTTTCAATGCACTTTGATGCATTTCATTCTTTGATGGAGGAGTTAACTTGGCAGGGAAGCCAGTAAGACATATATCAGCATATGGAGAGATGCATAGCCTAGATGGTGATGGAGAGGTTGCCACAACCACTTCCCTACTCATTGAGAGTGAGGGAGAACTTTCAGTTGAGCCATTTAAGCTCAATGACCAAGGTACATAGTAGAGGATGTACACTTATGCATTATGATTTGTATTCCTTTACTTTTTGTGAGCAACATATTGTACCAAGTAGGATCTTTCCTTCTTTTATACTATATCGTAATGTACTTGAGGCCATTTGCAGCATTGATGTTGGCCATTCTATCGGTGGTTTTTGGGGGATGCCACATGATTCTTGGTGTGCACCATTGGCACCGCATTTTACTTTTATGATCCTATCTTGTAGGATGATTGTGGCAAAAAAAATGTGGCTGAAAAGACACTTGTTATTCTTTGTTTTGAGGTAGGTAGGGGATGCACTGTGCTGGTTCCATATGTGGAACTATGATCCACCTCCCGGTTGTCATATGGCAACTTGTTTCTATTTGTTTTTACTCCCATATATTGATGATGTTCTTATGTTAATGGGAAGCTTTGTTGGGAGGGTGGCACAAGAGTTGGAGGTGCCCATTGGGAGTATGATTCTCCCTACTTCATATAATTCATTTTTCAGGAGAAATAATGGGAAAACCATGATTTCCACACTACATCTCTTGTCTTCATGTGGGAGGAGTCATTTGGAGAACTTGAGTTCTTGGGAGAGGCACTTCATGGATGTTTTGTTTGGTGGGGTGACTTGGGTCATTCTTGGAGGCTATAATATTTTAGCACAAGATCAACAAAAACCCCATACATACCATAAATGGAGAGAGAAACAACTTGGGTGGAAAAATTTAATCTCTCCATGCAGCCCCAATACATTTCATAAACCGGGGGTTGGGGATTTCTTTGATGAGCTACCTAGAATGGCTCATTTCATTTGGATGATAGCATGGGTATGGGAGTCTCTCATTGGGAATGATATCCCCTATGTTTTTCATCGCTCCTACCTTGAGGGAGCCACTGGACAACAAGAAGGTTTCCACTTACACCGTCCACTTTCTCATGATGTGAGCCATTTGGTTTTGCATATTTGGGAGGAATAATTGGAGGGCAGATTTATTGCAGATTATTTTGAGCAGTGGTGGGGACTATTGATGAGGAGACCACGAGGGGATTAAGGGAGGATTTTTTCTCCACATTTATAGTTGCTTGAGGACAAGAATCATTTTGGAGGGGAGGACTGTAATATTCCAAAAATTTAGCCTTCATCTAAATGGAATATTATAGTTTGTTTTATCACTAGGTAGGTGAATAAGTGGGTAGGGAGGCCCATAAACCCCTTTTGAAGGAATAATAACACTCCTAATGTGAAAGGAGGAAGAATAAGCAGCTAGATTAAGCACCTTTGGGTGTGAATTGGAGTGAATAAATGTTGAATAGGTCAATTTTGACCAAGTCAATAGCAATGTCATGGAGGAGTGGCATCCATGATGAGACAACACAGTTTTAGTGGAGGACAACTTGCATGAGCTTAGTGGCAAGTATGGATGGGACCCAATGTGAGAAGACTCATACACTATATATGGAGGGTATGGCAGCCATTTTTATTCATGTTTTAGATTATCATTTGATATTGTTCTGTTTAGACTTGCATCCTCTTGCTGTTTAGCAGGGTTGTTGTGCTGTTTAGCACAAGGGTGTTCCTAATCGGGAATCCCTGCCTCATCCTTAGGGAAGAAGAGGTTCTTTGGGCTGAATTTCGTCATTCTAAAATTTTGGCCAAGCTACCTCCTTCAGCTACAGCGCAATTTCTGTTTAGAGCTGGGTTATGTTGCAGGGTGCAATAAAGGAGGATCACATAGAGCCATTTCTGGGCTTGTTTTTAAGTGGAGAGGAAGCCTATCCATTGGAGGATCAGCAAGGAGGGCTCCTGGGTATATTTTTACATATTTTTCATTAGGCCAACCATCTACCATCCCTCACAGTGCATTCACAAACCAGAAATGTGTTATTTTTGGAGGTAGTTGCTGGGAGGATTCATTGAGCTCCTCAGGAGGGTATATTTTGAGTAGAGGGATCAACCTTCTATTTAGAAATAGAATTGGAGGAGGAAATAATCATTTCAGATATGTCATAGCCTCATTCTCTTCAGTTCTAGTTTACAGTGACATATCAACCCTAGGGTTATTTGTCACATTGTATATTTCTTGGTATTTCTAGCAATCTTTTCTGGGTTGGCTAGAAATCATGTATTAGAGCCCACATCTTATTTTCTGGGAATTTATTTTGTTTCTATCAGCCATATTTCATTTATGTATGTTTACAGCAGCAGCTACACTGATATAGACAACAATGTCACTACTTTATGGCATTCTATACAGTTTCATCAACTCATGTGTTAATTGTTCTGATCATTGAAGGCTTGTTCTTATTGCTTGAGTGGCTTGAACCTAAATATATTTTTGTATATTGTTGCTAATATCTTAATAAAATGATGGCTGCATATTGATGCCTCTTATGTCATGTTCAAAATTTCTATGTTTTACATTATTATGTCTTGTATTACTACCATTTCCATTTTGGAATATTACAAATAGCCATCTCATGTTTTTTCTTGTGAATGTTATACTACTAATATTTTTTTTCATCACACTTGGAATCCTCTTGAATGCTAGTGAATGCATGAGTTATTTGGTGAATCAAATTATTCTTCACTCATTGCATCCTAACTGATTTCATGTGTTTTCTATATTGGAATTCCTTTTCACTTCTTTCAATGATTACAATGCTAGTGTAGTCTGTAACCAGGTAAAAGGAAATGGCTTATCATATTTATCGAGCAAGGGAGATCATTCTATTGTTCAAAGAATTTGTAAAGTTGTTCAAAATTATCCATATTTGATGTATACTAACCAAGAATATTATATCAAAAATGTTCCATCTGATCATAATTCATTTTTTAGTAACTATCATTCAAATTATCATTTTCCCACCAGCATATCCGATGAGAGTTATTTTACATCAAGTAAAATTTATCGTTTATATCACTATTTAGATACTTGTCAAGCAATTGAGGCACTTCAACCTTAACTGATGGTTATGTCAAGTCCTCACTATCTTGAAATTTTTTTGAACATGATCATATTCATTTTCCCTTGAAACATTCTCATCCTAATCCTATGATTTTAATTGAAAATTCATCTTTTTAATGATTTCAAGGTTTTCAAGAGGATTTTTTTGAATTTCATGATCCAATCTATGATCAATTGGAAGCATCGTACGTAGAAATCCCTTTTTATAATAACAAGATTCAATATTTCTTGATTCTTTCCAAGAAATACAACGCAGATAAAGGTGCATTCACAAGAAGCCTTCGAGGTTTTTATGGTGGTTTTTTCGTCAAAAAGGTAAAATTGCAAGTTGGTTAGAGGTAGTTGTTGTGACACATATTTTTTCTTATAGAAAAGACCTTCAATTTTTTTTAGAAATTATTTAATCTCTCTTATTTTCTTTTGCACATTATTATATATCGGTTTTGATCATTGGTATATTTGTTTTACAATTCGGGAGTAGTTGTAGTGGTTACATTGGAAATCTCATTACACTTGACCCTGACCTTCAATATTGTTAGGTTAAGAGTAGGTCTAGCTTTATTTTGGTTTCCCTTTGTCGCACTTTTCCTACATTTTATCTCCATAAGGTATTTTTTTTCTTTTGTTTTAGTTTCCATGTTGTTTTATGTTCAACCTCCATTTTCTTGCCTTTATCTTATTTTTCTTTCGTGTTTCACTTTGCATGAAACATTCTCCTATTTGGCTTAAAAGACAATGTGCTAAGAATTAAAAATGGAAATTGTGACGACAAACAATTTTTGGCTTATCTATCATCCTCTTCTCTATCTTGGGTTTATATATCTTTAAATTCAATGAAGTCTTAATGGAAAATACTATTCGTTCTAGATGAAAAGCCTTCAGTCAAACTACGAAGCCCATATCTTTATTAGGATCTTCATTTTGACTCAGCCTTGTATTAAATGGTGTTTTTACCTTTCAACTCAATCGAGTAGAGAAGGTAAAGGAGAAAAAAAATTAAAACGAGCATAATAACTTTGGTTGTCTTTCAAATCCCTTAAACAAGGAACCAACCTCTTCTACTCTCAATAAGTTGGGATCCCTCTTCCACCGTTAAAATAAATAAGTTCCTTTTCACATTATATTATTAAATAAATAAAGAGATGAAGAAGATAAATTCTTCCTGCACAGGGAGGTGAAGCAAGAAACTTTTCCAGGGTACTATTCAAGCTCATTGAAAATGAAGCAATGCTTGTGGTTCCTTGAGGTGACTCCATCGGGGTACTGACCAAGCTCACTGGTAGCGGAGAAACACCGAGGAATGTGACTAAAAGCTCGGTATACTTAATATTCTTCTCCCCTATTGAAATAGTTGAGGTATGATTAATCTTATGTTGATGTGTTTGAAGCTGAGAAATTAATAGAATGGACTATGTCTTTAACCAAGATAAGTGGAAAATTCAGGACAATTCACATGGTGAATCAATACTTCTTGAAATTTTTAGACCTTGTACTTAAAGATTAAACCTAAACAAAGAATATGGAGGTATACCAGTGTGTTTCCAAGTGTTTTTGTTGTGACAAAAACCCTCCATGGTCACTTCATGGTTGTCTAATGTTTCATAAAGTATTAGGTCGATTTCTAAGTGTCAAAGTCACTTTATCACACATGCTAAGTCTGTAATGATTTCATGAGCACATTCCTATACGCAAGCTTGGATGGGCATAGAATAGTCCATCAAGATTGTGCATGTGAAATGTTCAACCTATTTCGACAGTCAGTGTGCACTTTCAATTGACAGTATCTCACTTTTGGTCGTGATTATATTTCTATTTCGGTGAGTTTTTCCAACTGTCACTTTCGCACAACTTCGCTTTCAAAAGTTTCTATTTCATATTTATCACTATCGATTTTGCTTACCTTCACTTTAATAAGTTTTATTTTCATGTTATCTGCACTCTAGTATGTGTCGCTTTCAATGTCATTTTCATTTGCAAGTGTTGTTTGCAATTATATCTTGTTGTCACATGTGTCATATCACAGGCATGGGAAGTGTCACACGTTGTAAAAGAAAAGTCTTCATTCATTGAGAGAGGAAAATTTGGTACCAATGGGTCCTATTTTTCACACATACATGTACTAGATCAATTCCCAAATTTTTATGCATTGTTGCACAAGTCTCGTCTCTGACGTCGCAAAGCGTATCTTAAGTGTTGAACCTAGTCAATGAAAGTCAATGGTACATTCTTAAAAGGTAATTCGGATTCATTCTCCTACACTCTTGTGTCCTATTCATCATAATGAAATGCATTAGACATATTCCCCAAGTCTTGAGCACTATTGCACAAGTGTCATCACCAGTCATTGCAAAGTGTAACCTAAATGCCGCACTTGGAGGAGGTTGTTGTATTATCATCGCATTGAGGGGATCATGTTGTAATGAGTGTTCAATATTGTGTCATCAATTATTCTGAGTGTGTGTGATCTTTCATAAGTTAAATATTGGTCTCAGTTCTACCTTACTGATCAACACTTAGCCGAATCCTGAAAATATTTCTACCTGACCAAATTGATCCAACTCGGCCTCCTTGAACTATGCATTGTGTAGTAGAAAGGATCAATCTTCCCTCTCATCTCCTGGAACTGTGTAATGCATAATTAATTCCTCTAAGGGTTTCACATTGTGTAATTTTAGTGCTCAAATATTTCCTCCCTTCCCTTAAAAACTACGCAATCCTACCTCCCATCCTATCTCTTATTGCACATTGCGCATTCTTGGTCATAAATTTGTCTCCACGTGTCCTTGAAGTGTGAAACTGCGCAATCCACTAATCAATATCCTTCTAGAATTGCGCATTGTGTAGTATAAAGGCTCAATACTACCTCATTTTCCTCCACAACTACGGAGTTCACTCTTCTAGTCAGTCTCCTTCTACGCATTGTGCAGTGACAAGCCTCAAGTTGTCTCCCTGTCTCCCTTATTTGTGCAATCTCTATGCCTCTCTCTCGCTATAACAATGCATTGGGAAACTTCAAGGATCAATCCTTCCACGCAGAGCTCTCTAATTATGTAGTATTACTTCCCATATTTCCAGAACTATGCATTACATAATCTCAATCTTTATTCAATCACTCCTGGCCCTGGAAATGCGCATTGCAGAATCCTTGAGTCATTCTCCCTAACTAGTTCCTAGTCCCAAATCAATTAGTCATTTTCATGAAGTTAGAATAGGATATTTCCAGACTTATCATCTTATCATGAGTATATTTCACTTGCAGGTATTATATATTGACATGACAGGATGATTCTAAAAGAGGAAGAGAATGAGACTATATGAAGAGACACCTGTGAAGTTGAAACCATGAAGAGGTCATCAAGTGAAAATATGAAAGAACATCAGTTTATAAAAAAATATCAAAGATATGGACCACATGAAGACTCCATACCATTCATCTCGTTGAAGGGTGAAAATGAATAACAAAGCATATCTTTCATCAAGATGAAGTACTCAACAAACCTCTCATGAAGATTAAAGAAAACAACAAGAGAAAAAAATTGGCATTGCCACTTCATCATGAAGTCCATATTATCATTATCAAGTTGTGATTTGTACCAAGTGCGATCACAACTTCATGTGTCTTAGCACATTATTTGTGGATGTAATGATGTAATTATCAAAAGAAGAGACAAAATAGAATGAGAGGAATTCTAAGGGTCATATTTGGAATATGAAAAGTCACATAACAATATATGGACAAAAGAGTCTTTAGGAAAAGTCCAAAAGTCATATATAAGTCCAAAGGTCGCATTATAAGTCGAAGAGACATGAGGGAAGCTCAAGAGTCATAAGGATATGAAAGGTCATTCCTCTTGTTATAAATAAACTCTCATAACTCAAGCAAAGGGATTTTGGAGGCTTAGACTTTGGAGAGGTAGCCTTGACTTCTATAGCTTAGCATAGGAGAGAAGATCATTCTATAGAGAAGCAAAAAGTGACTTAATGTTCCACAATTGGAGCTAGTGGCTCACCATTGTGACTGTGTACCTGGATCTTTCACCTAATAATCAGAAGCGCAATGAGCCAACACACTTTCATGCGAATGTCATAAATGTTGTAATACTATTCTTTGAATGTTTGTGATATATGTTTTTCAATTTTTTACTAAATAAATTGAACTATTTCGCTGGCTTTGCTGCTTATCTTATTGAATGTGTGTTGTGTTTGCTTTAATTTTTATTGTGTCTATGTGAACTACTTCGCTGGATAACTAACAATTATTTTCATTCTCTTTTGTTTCTCTTTTACGTTAGTACTATTGTGGTACTATTACTTCCTTCTTAAGGCTCACTCCTCTCTCTCCCCTCGTGAAAGTTTCATTTTACACATCACAATTAGTGTTTCATAGTGTCAACTTTCTTGTTGATTTAATAGGTTATGTGTATTCTCTCTTATGTTATTTATTGTAGATGAGGCAAACCATAACTTACAACGGCCATGTCGATACTACAGATGGAGATATTAGTCCAAACTGTGTTAGATCTAACTGGGACTTCACATTGCGGAGACCCCCTTGGTTGACGGATTTACAACACCGTTAATAGGTTTGTACAAAACTATATATATATATATGTGGGAACAATTTTCTCCATATAAAATATTATTACAATAGAGTCATGAAGCCTTAGATAATTTCTTTCAATCTTAGGAATAAATTATAAATTCGAGAGAAACATGATTAAAGTTTCAATTATTAAAATTTCTAGAGTCTAACAGCTTGAAAAATTTGACTTTTAAGCACAACAGTCATAGCCATGAAGAATGAGAAACCAAGACTTGGATGTCTTCGATCTAGTAGAAAAGTCAAATGAGTTGAGATAGAGCCAAGCCAAATTTGGAAACATCGAAGGAAAAAAAAATATACTATCTAGATATAGAATCATTACCTAGAAAACATAAACACAATACAAATAACAAATAATTAATAACCTCAAATAAGATATAAATTTAGAATGGAGAATTGACAGTAAGAGGGTAAATAAAAGGGGTTCAGAGTCATTACCTTGGAGTAGTATATAGATTCATGTTATTCTCCAGCTACAAAGAAATAGACATCAATAAGGAAATATGTCTTAAAAATTGAAGAATATAGTTATAGGCATGATTAAAAATATAATCTAAGAATTTCAATGCGATAAATATTGTAAATCGTGCAGCTACAAAGTTATAATCAATAAACAATGAAGAAATGAAAAATATATATGTATATATAAATATAATCATTATGAGCATAGAAGGAATGGTTTATCTCTATTCACAGTGGAGAGGAAACTTCAAACAAATAGACATATTACAAAGAGAATGCGATTATGAAAACAACCCATTTATTTATAGTGAAATAAAAATTTGGTTAAGTCATGAAGTATATATAAAGCCACACCTTTAGAAAACAAATAGACTTTATGACACAAGTCACTTATGAGTTATGCTCTTAATATGAAAATGAATGACTAGCCATCAGCCCTAGGTAGGGTTTTACAACAAATTAAAAAAAATCAATATGTATTTATCCATCCATAGAGTTTATATTTTGTCACTCTGGTTAGAACCGAGGCCAATAAGAGGTAGTACATATGGATGTTGATAAACAAAAACTAAATATGACTATGTTTGGAAAATCTAAGTGGAAAATCATTGCAAAGCATAAATTTATCCTAGACAAGTATTCCAATAAGGAATGTGTATATTTTTTCAGGAGAAAAAAACTTCTAGTATATACTAGCACATTTTCAATATATTCAGTGATAATATGTTCATACAAAAGAGGACAAAAAGTGTTTCTTCAATCCAGGATAAATAGAATGTATCTATGATATCTAGTATAGTCTGTTCTCAAAATATGTCTATCCTAATATGTCATCCAAACAACTTAATACAAAAATGCCTTCAAAAATCAGAAAAATACCATAAATTCATATACCGTCCATCCAAGAGCTAAATTTTTCTCGATGTGTTGTGCACCCAGGTTGTAAGGGGTCATAGGAGGGTGCAAGAAATCCGAAATGCAGTGACCCTCCTGTGATCACTATACAGTAATACAAAATTCCCCTCTTCAGCAAATCCTTCAGTTAGAAAAATTTGATAGTCCCCACAGCTCCATTTCCAGTGGTGTCATAGAGCTCATAGTGTATTTCTCCAAATGTTCCCCTCAAGCCTATTTTGGATAATATGTTCGTCATCTCATTTTTCTCTCTAAAAATGTGTATGAAGGATATGTGGGTGAAATATTTCTGCAGTTCATAAATCCTGTCAATCCATGCCACCAAGGTGTCTAGGAGCCAAAGAATTTTGATTGTTCAAGTGATCAATCAAAACCTGTGAATCACCGAATACCCAGAGCTTTTCAATGCACAATTTTTTTGAAAACCACAGTAATCCCCACAATGCCAACATCTCAGCCCTCATGTTTGATCCATGTCCTCCAAACCAATGTATTTTGTAGTGACACTGTGGCGATATAATCAACCAAGAACCACATCCCCAAAGGGAGTTTTTTGACGCACCATCGAAGAATCCAGCAGGGTAGTGAATTTCAAAGGGGAAAATTCTTTTAGTGAGATCACGTGGGGGATGACTACTCGTCTGCATGTTCTCCCATTCGAGGATAATCTTAGTAGTGATCCATGTTTGGGAGGGTTTTTGTTCCTCCCCTCCCAAATCCTCCAATGGAAAAAGAATGGAATACTTTTGTATATTTTGTCTTGTGCAATCCATCAATCAGTGCAATATATGACCGATGTGAATTCCTTCACCTGGAGCTTCAAGTGGATTCCAATCATTGTCCAAACTTCTTTGGAAAATTAACACGAGTAAAAAATGTGTGTTTGTGTCCTCACCATCGAAACATAGACAAAAAATCCCAGGGCCAACCTTGCCCCTTTTCATGAGATTATTCAAGGTCAAATTTCGATCCCTCGAGACCAGCCATAGAAAAATAATAATTTTATATTGTATCTTGGTCTTCCATAAATCACGAAACCAGAATGCTTCTACATGGGTATTTTGATTGTGTATCATCAGTTTGTATGTCTCTGTTGTTCTTATTTTTCCATTTGTCATTGTGCCTCCCCATGTAACCTTTTCCCCTTCTCTATGTTTTTCCCACCCCATTTCCTTCAGACATGTCACATATGTATTCCACTCAATCGCCAATTGACCGAAAATCCCCAACTCATCCGCCTGCTTCCATCGTGGGGCCTTCTCTTCCCATTTTGTGATCACTTATTCCAGATAAAATATACCCCTATCTTGCAAAATTTTTAACAATTTTATACTGATAGTGTAATCCAGTGGGATTCCCCTGATATCCCCAGCCTCGACGAAGATTTTCCTGCCATTCCCAAATCTCCATCACAACATTCCATAGAATTTAGGCCAAATCTTCCTGAACCTATTCCAGATAATGGAACCCCTCCTGTCTATTCCTCCATTTGTATTGTATAAATCTTCCATAGCCATTGAGTGGGCGTACTTGTATCTAATGATTTCATGCCAGATAATACAGTTCTTTAGACCTCTCCAAATTGATTTCATAAGTAGTGCTCTCCCAAATGTTTCCACATACAGCAATCCCCATCCCCCCAGTTCCTTCGGGCATGTAATTTTTTCCCATCAGACAAGGTGGTATTTATTTTCCTCTCATTCGCCACACCAGATGAAATTGGCCATTGTACTCTTAATTATGTCTATGATATTTTTTGGAATATAGAATAGGTGAACCCAATATATTGTCAGTTGTTGAAGAACCGCTTGTGCTAGGATCATTCTTCCTCCTTTTGAGAGCCACTTATTTGTCCAGCCATTGATCCTTTTTTTATATTTCTCAATTATCCAAGTCCAATCTGTAACCCAATATCTTGATGGTTTCAAGTGGAAACCAAGATATGTCAATCCTTCCCCAAGTGGACAAGAATCGTAATTAAAAATATCCCCGATCTGTCTGATTGTGTTTGGTTCCCCAATATATTTATAGATACATGATTTACCTTCATTAGCCAGCATCGCTTTGGCATGAAAATTTTTATCAAATATATCCTTCATTCTTTTCCAATTTTCCTGAATTAACAGGACAAAGATCAACACATCGTCCACAAAAATACTATGGGTGATCTCCCTCTGTGTGGTGACTTTTATACCCCAGAATTGTCCCATAGCAGTAGCCCGAGTGATCAGTAAACTAAATGCATCCATGACAAGGATAAATAGGAGTGGTGAGAGTGCACAACCCTACCTCAAACCCCTGCCTAGTTTGAAGAATCTACTAGCCGATCCATTTATAAGGACCACCATGGATTTCCTATTGACACAACTGATTATCCATTCGATAGCGCGACAATCCATACCAATCTTATGAAGGGTAATTCTGAGAAAAGCCTAGTCCACCCTGTCATAGGCCTTACTCAGGTCTACTTTTAGGACCATAGCATCCAGTTTCTAGTCCATAATAATTTATATGATCTCTTGGGTGGACGCCACTACATCATGAATGATGTAGTTATTTAGGAAACCAAATTGTTTAGGTGATATATGTCTTGAGAGTACATCTTTAATCCTGTCAGCAATGAGTTTCGAGATAATTTTATATAGCGTGTTGCACAGTGAAATGGGTCAGTAGTCGTCAAAATACACCCCACCCTTCTTCTTCGGAATAAGTGCCAAAAAATTAGTCTTGATGGCACCATATATAATTATAGAAATTCATGCCTCCTTGACCATTTCAGTAATATCTCTAATCAGTATGTCTGCAAAGTGGAGGAAGAAATCCAGTGTCCAGTCATCTGGACTTGGGCTTTTATCAGGTGTGAAAGATTTAAGAACCCCCACCATTTCCTCTTCACAAACTTTCCTATACAAACTGAGATTATCCTCCTCTATTAACATCTGTGGATATTCATCTATCACCTTGATCTATACCTCACCTTGATCAAATAATTCCACTGCTTTTTCATGTATCCCTGCAGTGGTATTGAAAGATTGTCCCTCTACCTCAATACACCAAATAACGTTTGTATTCTTTCTGACATTTGTGAAAGTGTGAAAATATTTTGTGTTCTTGTCACCTTCTTTCAGTAAGTTGCATGGATCTTCAGCCTACATGTCCATTCTTGGATCAAAAGGATTTTCCTTTTTTCAGTTTCTATATTTTTTAACCTTTTCCATTTTTTAGGAGGCAACTCCCCTCTGATCATCTGATCAAAAATCATTGATGTTTCTCCTTCAATCTCTACCAAGGCACGTATCAATTTCTTTTTATTTATTTTTTCCCATTTTCATACCCCATCATTCAACAATCGCAGGTTGGTAGATAAATATTCCATGGCATGTGTTCCTTCCCATCTCTGATGGAGTGAAAATAAATCTCTAATGAAGGAATTGAATTCCTCATCCTCCAACCAGGTCCTATTGAATTTAAAGGGGTATCCTAATTGTCTCCATTCAAAATTCCATTTTAGAAAAATAGCTCTGTGGTCTGAAATCATTAGTGCCGCCACCCATGATTTGGTTTTCCCCATATGATCCAATAATGAATCTTGAATGAAGATTTTTTCCAAATGCTTACCTATGTAATCCTTGTCGTGCCATCCATTGGCCTAGGTTGGACCATCTTTTTCCAATTGAATATCCTTCATATTTGAATCACAGACCATGTCCCCAATGTAATATGACAAGGGGTCCAAATGACCACCACCACCCCATATCTCAGTTCCATGAAAGGTACATTTGAAATCCCCAGCTATGATGGAATTTCCTAGTGATAGAATCTCACAGAGTTCCATCTTTTTCCAAAATGTAAATTTGTCACTGTAAGGGGCATATAGGTTCACTAGATGTATCTGATACTTGAAACCATGGAGGTGACCAGTTAGGATTATGCCACTGAAGAAACTGAAAGCTCTGATATCTTCCAATCGCGGGTCCCAAACCACTGTCAGACCACCCAATCGCCCCTCTGCATCTTTCACCGCCATGTTCCAAGCTGGAAACATAGCATGGAAATATGATAGAGTTCGATCAGCTATAGTCATAGTCTCCTATATAAAAATAATAAAAGGAATATCTCATCTAAAAAACTCCCACAATGATAGGAATTTTTCCCTCCCCCACAGACCCCACAAATTTAGGGATAAAAATATCATCAGGACACCTTGGAAGTGGGGATCAACGCTGTAAGGACCTGATCTAAAGCCGAAGTAACCGGAATCTCTTGCAGTTGTCTCGATAGTCCATCCGAGTCTGAAGCCCCCGATGAGATAGACTTTTTCTTGAGTCGGGGTTTGCCCTTACATTTTCTGAGAGTCACATTAGATATGGACGAAGGGCTTATGATAATGGGTGGAGAGGATGGGTGACTAGTTTTAACGACCAGGGGAGCTAGCTCAGCTTCTAGGATGTGCATCAATATGGCCAAATCAATTCCAATGGAATTTGTCAGGGATGATGGGGCATCAATATCGGTAGAGATGATATGCAAAGTGGGTTCTTTTGGTATAGGGGAGGAGGAGGAATTACGACCGAGCATTGATAGATAATCTTCCTATGAACCCGGTGGTGGATGAGAAGGCGACAATGTTATGGGTCCCCTATATTGGAGATACTCGAACAAAGAGGGGCCAGGGAGATGAAGTGGAAAACGTGGAATACCTAGTGTCGAAGCGGAGAAGTGTTCATCATCACTTCGACCTGTCACCTTCCCCTGGAGTGACTTGGACCGACGACCAACAAAATTTCCCCAGACATGTGTAGTACCCATCCCATTGTATATAGACTGAGATAGAATGAGAGGAGGAGAGGAAGGTATGACAGACTTACCCGAGAGTTTGTTTGGGTCAGAAAGAAGGATATCCTATGTGGACGACATCACCCGCACATTTCGGATGTCTTCCACAACCCATTACTCGACCAACGTCTAGTGACCCAGGAGTCCCTTTCTTCGCAAATTGCAGTTTCGAACCAGGTGCCCGACCTCATGACATTGATGAAATCGAAAAGTCAACTTCTAGTAATCAATAACTTTCCTATGTATTGAATATTCCCAAACTAGGTCAATTAATTCCAGGAGGCCACCGGAGAATGATATTTCGACCAGAATCTAGGTTATTCTCTAATCATAGATCCACAGGCACTTGGGGTCGAAAAACTTGCACATTCCAATACTATCTCCAATGGCCCGAAGAACATGCTCAGACCAAAATTCAAGGGGAATTCTGGGTAGCTTTACCCAAATCGGGTGGTTTTTTGGAGTGTCAATACAGAGATTAAACCTGACATACCACTTGTGTAATGTTAAGAAGTATCAGCCAAGTACCCATGTCCTACACAAAACCTCCCTAATGTCAGCCGATGCCATGAAGTGGAAACTGTAACACCCTCCCTAGAGCTTAAAATTTTTCGGTGGGTAACCCAACAAACACGTCCATGCCATGGAGAGCCAATCAATCATGTTATCTGTCTGATGTTTTACGAGACACCACCTCCTTACCAAAGCCCGAGAGCACAGGCTCTCGGCTCTATCCCACATAACATCATATCCAAAACTTAAGAGGTGACCCTCTTTTTGCGGCTTGAAAGGCTTTCAGTGGTGTAATTTGGAAGAATGGCCATCCGGGTTGAGTGCAAAATGCAGAGGGGGTGAAGTGAGAGGCTATGTAATTGAATCATATATACATTTAACACATTATACAATAATTTCGAAGACAACCAAGGTTCAAATTAAGAGTAAAATCACTTCTAAGAAATTTCAAATCTATAAAAAGAAAAACTATTGAATACATCAGAGGATTCTATAGCCCATTTTGAAATCATTAAGAAAAGTCCTGAAGAAAAATAGTTTTAAAAATTACCTATGTACGGTGTATTAAAACCTTCAAACATTCTTTCTTGATCGACATGAGACTAGTAAGTTGTTAATGGAAAATACCAAGTGAATTACTTCAAATTTGTAATGGTTTATTAGAGGGATTCCTCGATAAAAAGCTTGAACGCTATAAATGAACTTGTCTACAAATTTCTGTAGAAAAATGAGCCGAATAATTTTATGAAATATGTGAATAAATCAAACACATATTTCCAACTATGAACAACTCTAATAGAAGGTAAAGATTTACTAGAATTATCTTTGAACTTCTAACTGAAGTATTCCATGGAAATGATGAAACCAAAGTGTTCAAAAAATACCCTATGTCAACAGTCAATGGAGCTATCCACGTGCCATAGAATGTAAAAAAAAAATGGAAAAAATATGAAAAAGAACCAAGTTATAAAAATATATAACCCTAGCGACGAAAAAACAAAATGAGCAATCAAACAACGAAAAGAACAAACAAGATGGTATTCATTGTTTCACAACTAAACCCTAAACTCATTATCATCATTTATCAATACAAAATCATAACATCCATTCATCTGGTAAATCGGGAAGACCTTCGTGGTGGTGTAAAAAACAAGCACTTGTACACATAGAAGACTCTAAACAATAAACACACAATACATTATACACCATGGTTAAATTCGATGCCAAGCAATGATATTAATTATACCACATTAGAACCACATACATAAATCAAATGAGAAGGCTTTAAACAATAAACACACATAATACATTATACACCACAGTTAAATTCGATGCCAAGCAATGATATTCGAACCACATACATAAATCAAATGGAAATAATACATACCTATCCAAAGTATAACACAATGAAAAGAGGATTATATGTGTGTGAGAGAGAGAGAGAGAGAGAGATTTGATATATTTAAATACTCTTGGTGAATCAAGACAATAATGTCGTATCATAGATTTGAATATGAACACCAAGGATAATATGTTTATAATCCTATAAATGTATATATCTATATAAGAATCAAGTGCCAAAATAAACAAGGAAATAATATATTTTGTTAGAGAATTCAAACACTTTTACCATGATACATGGTCAAGAAGTAAAATAAAGTAATATATGGGTTTTAAAAGTGATAGGTTAGTTTTTAAAGGAATATGCTAAGATGGAAAGAAATTAATGCTTTGACAAGGGACATTAAAATTTATCTTTTGGACTATATTATCTAGAAAAGATAAGTGATAATAAAATAGAGTTATTGTTCTTAGGACAAAGGATAAAATGATAAAATTAATACAATACTAGGAATAATTCTAGTACTCACAAAAGAATATAAAAGTATATCGATAGTAGAAAAGTATGGGAAACAACAACGTGCAATACTCTTCTCTTCCACTACAATCCTTGCCTAGTTTGAATCTGTGTAGCTCTGTAACTCCACTCCAAAAAATATTACATAACTCAATCCATACTCCACTAACAATTAGATACCTAAGAACATGCTTCACAACCACCCAATGAACCCTCCTCGATTCCACCATGAACTGGTTGATTGTGCTCATAGACAATTAAATATTTAGCTCATTGTTAGCTAGATACATCAAGGACCCAATCAAATACCTCTACAAAGTGGGATCCCCCGAATCACCCTCAGAAGAACTTAGCTTCCTCAATTTGGTGATCATAGGTGTAGAAAACTACTTATAATCCTCCATCCTAAAAAGCCTTAGAATATTTACTGCATAGTTTCACTACCCTAGGAAATAATTCCTTGTTTTTGCCACACCTCTAATCCAAATAAGTAATGCATGAGCCAAATATCCTTCATCTTAAACTCTCAAGCAATATCCTCCATGTACGTCCCAATGAGCCTCTTCAACCCTATAAATAAGACACTATCAACATATAGGACCAAGATGAGTGGTTCACCCTAAAGATGTACATAGTATGATTTTGAGTTCGCCTCAGTCTTAGTGAAGCCCAATCCAAGTAGGTACCCATCAATATTTGTGTACCATGCACAAGGTGTGTGCTTAAGTCTATACAAGGCCACCTTCAATCTGCATACATGGGACTCCCTCCCATGAAGCTCAAAGCCTTGCAGTTTTGTCAATATACACCTCTTACTCATTCACTCCGTTGAGGACGGAAATATTCACATCCATATAATGTATCCTCCACTTCATCTATGAAGTAATAGAAATGGTTTCCTTAATATGTGTATATCTAGTTACAAGATAAAATCCCTCCTTATGGGAGAACCCTCTCAGCACAAACCTCGCTTTTTACTTCTTGACACTACCATCGGCCACATGGTTGATTTTGAAGATCCATTGAGGAGTGATCACTAACTTACCTTCAAGCCTTAGTACTATATTCCACACATTGTTACTCATGGTGGAACTATACTCTTCCATCATAGCGTCCCTCCAAATTTGTTGGTTTGTTTCCTCCTCAAGGGTGCAAGTGTTGGAATCACTAATTTTGCTCGTCAAGGCCAAATAACCAAAAAATATGGCTAGTGGTCTACGCTTCTTGAAAGCTTTTTTAAGATCTTCCACGTGCTCTTTAGCATCTCTTAAGGTCTACTTAGCTGATCTTAGTATCTTCATGGTAGAGCTTGAAGGAACATCTCGCTCATCCTCCTTATATGAAGGTTGAGCCCTTGTTGTTGGTGTTGTTTTTCCTTGCGCAAACTTCATTGCCTCTCACTCCTAATCCTTAGCCATTGTTGGATCTTTCACAGGTGACCTCATAAACGTCCTAACCTCCTCAAAGCATACATCCCTTATAAACGCTATATACCTCTATCTTAACATGTAAACCATGTATGCCTTTGAAGTATCACTGTATCCAACAAAAATTCCCCTCTTTGATGAGGGCTCCAATTTAGTACTCTATATGAATGAATGTGGACATACATTGGACTACCAAAGATGCACAAATGACTCACCTATAATTTCACTCCTATAAATCCTCCTCATGAGTCATGTCCTCAATTTCCCTATAAGGATTTCTATTATGTAGGTACATTGCTATGTTATAATCCTCCACACACGAGAACATAAGCAGATCCTAAACATGGATCATGGCCTTGTCTGCTTTGAATATATTCTTGTTCTTCCTCTTTGCCAAACCATTATGTTGCATATTGTAGGGAAATTTCATATATTTCTTGGTTCCTTCTTCCAAGTAAAAATCCTTAAACTCATTTTAGGTATACTTGCACCCATTGTCTTATATCAGGATCTTAATATTCTTCCCAGTCTGGTTCTCCATAAGAGATATGAACTATTGAAACTAAATAAAGACCTGAACATTTTATTTTAGGAAGTAAATCCATGTCCTTCAGGAATATTCATCAATGAACATTAGAAAATAACCACACCCAAGATAGAATATGTAGACATAGGACCATAGATGTCTAAATGCAATAAATCCAACACACCCTTGGACCTGGTCTCACTTCTAGGAATTGTTTCTTTGGCCTTCTTTCTAGGTGCACATCCCTTACACACACCATAATTTTCTATACTAAACTTTAGAAAAATAGTGACCATCTCTCATAACACTAGTGGTAGAGCCCAATATTTTAGATGTCCCATCCTCATGTGCTAAGTATCAATCTAGTTGTTATTGTTATGTACTAGGGATTTCACTAGTTGTCCTATTAGTATATATAGGCTATTTTTCCTATTTCATATAACTTGACTCATGTTAGGATCAGCCCCATTCATCCTGATAGCTACCTCACCTCTCATGAAACTCACCTCAAGTCCTATTTTATTCATGACCAAAATTGAGAGTAAATACTTCTCGATTTTTTCAACCAACTCATCCATATATGAAAATGCAGTTGTTGTTGTTTTCCCTTTTCCTTTATTCTTGTTTTTACATTTCCTAACATAACAAAAAAACTTATGACATGCAAATCACTTAAATTTTCTCATGTCTTTCTTCAATTTTGAAGATGATCCTCCACTCTGTTTTTTATTTATTTACCCTCACCCTTATTTTCTTTCCCAACAATATCGAGGGTGTCCTCATCTCCAACTTTATGATGTTGTCCGCCAGCTATGGATTCCTCCCAAATCTACTTTTGGGTGAAATATTCCAAAAATATAGTCCAATTAGGAAGCTTATTTCTAACTAGGATACTTGTCAAAAATGTGTTCCAATACTTGTTACACCCTTTTAGTGTTGCTTTGACAAGATTTTTCTAATCCACCTCTTTTGCAAGTTCATCACGAATCTTTTAAATCCTTGTGAAGTATGAGGCCATAGTCTTAGATATATTCATCTTAATGTTATTATGGTTGTCACTCTGGTACAACATTTTCAAGGTCATCCACATTAGATAGGATGGATCTTTCTTTATTATGTAAGGGATTATGTGATCCTTCACACCATCCAAAATAATGACCCTAGGTCTTATATATTTTATCTTATGCCCAATTGGTTAAGTAGATCTTGAGGAACTCAAATCTCTTAGCTTGTGATTTCCCACAAATTAGTTGCCAATAAAATAAGGGTGATTCACTTCTTACATGGATTTAAGTTTACATCCCCATCCAAAATGTATTCATACCTCAAAATTGATGATGCCATATTTCCAGATTGACATTAGCCACAAAACCCTCACTAGAAAATATTAAAAAAAAATTATTGTAAAACCCTTGTGATACTTTTAGACTTTGGATTCCAGTAGTGGCATCCAACTACCCTTTGGCATGAAAATCAGAGTTTCAACGAGCTTTCCAAAAATACAATTAAAATCATTGCAACAAACACATCAAGCTAAAAATTCACTTCATCAAAAATCTCATTCATGATCACATTCTTAAAGTGCTCGTTTTCCCTATAGATGATCAAGTTGTAGATATTTTCACAGAGTCCCTTCCAAAAGAAAAGTTTTCCAAACTTCAATCTATGTTAGTAGTTCAATAAATTATCATTAATGGGGGGTAATTCCTCCTTCATTCCCCTATTCATTCACCTTTGTAAATCCTTCAATCCTATTTTAACACCTCCTCCCACATTTACCCGATTCTACAAGCTCTTTAGGGTAAACATGTGTTGAGTGCTACTATGGCATGAATCGACCTCCAAGTTATAGCTATGTAAGTGGGGCCTATAAAATGGAACACATACTGACATACCTCACAGACTATAGACCACTCAGAATTCTGAAAACCACCCAGGTGGTCAATCCTTGAGCTGAAACTCATTTTTTCTAGCTTGACACCCCAACCGCACCCTTGAAACATTGTGCATGTGGTTGTGAGGCTCCAACCACACCCATAATCTAGTCAACATGTGGTTATAAATTTCCTAATTTTATGCATGCGGTGGAAAGATCTATGATAGTGTTTTAGGTTTGCCTCCATGCCACTACCCAAAACTGCCAATTACTTTCCATAAACATATCTAAGATGAAAACACATGTGAATAATCAAAACTCAAGTAATATATTGACCTAGATGTTTCTAATACATGAGATAAATTTCATCAAAAATATGATAAACATAGATGCTATATGTCATGAATGCATATCCGATCATAAACTTCTGAACTACATCAGATAATTTTCAAGGAGGTCCAATTCCCTCTCAAGGTGGCTGCAAAAATAGTTGTTATCCTATGCATTCATCAACTATTCAACAACTTGTCAAATCATGAGAGAGATCCATAGTAAGATCACAACATATAACTGTGAAAATAACCATCATATAAACATAATAGAATCCATTAGAAATTACCAAAAAAATCAACACGTTAAACAATACAAGTGCTCATAGATCACAATAGGAAAGTAGCTCATATTAACATAATCGAATTCCAACCAAGTCAGTGACTTCCATGTACCACCTAACCATATATTTTGTTAATACAAATCTCTCTTTAAACCAATCACCCCCACGTCATATTCTAAGCATGAATGTGGGATCATAAGGGTTAAACCAAAATAGAACCAACCACAGCTTCCAGAGGCCAAACCACCTCAACCCTCAACCATAATGGTCTCACCTATATGGTCCGGAAATCACCAACATCAACCATATTGGTCTCTTCTAAAGCTATCCAAGGTTCCAGGGACTAATAATTTAACCCACAACCTCCATGGAACCCAAGTCTTTACAGGGCTCCGGAGATCTACCATATCAACCCACAACCTCCAAGGAACCAAAGTTGTTCCAGGGCTCCAGAGAATTTGTCCCAACCCACAGCCTTATGGAACCTGAGAACCAATTAGAAAACAAAATGGGGAACCCACTAAACCATGTTATATAGGAAATGCAAAGGCAAGGATGAAACCACAGTCACTCCAGGAGAATCTCCATGCCAATGACAACAATGACCAAGGAATCACATGCATATACCATGCATCCAAATACCAGCAAGGAAATAACACATGAAACCTTTTAGCTGCAAACTATCTGTGTTGTAGCTAGTGATCCAACCTTCTCTTCTGCTTCCCACCAATTCCTTGCTTTCTCCTTTTCTTTCTTTCTACAAGTCCAAGTGAATTCCAGAATCCTCCAAGAATCCTCTAAGTGTGTAAGAGTGTAAGAGAACAAAGCTAAAACTAAAAAAACTGAACTGGAAAAATTTGTAATGACCAAAAGTTGTGAATTGTTTCTCTTATGCCTTCTTATTATTGATGTCTCCTTTTTCTTTCATTTTCCTTCTAATTTCCCTTGCATGAAAATTTTTCTCTTCACCTTCCTTTTCTCATATTTTCCTTTATTTTCATAGTTAAATTCCAATTATTGCCTATTTTCCTTTGCCAGTTTCCATAGCCATTAATAAACCACAAGTGATTCCCACTATAATGTTTTCCCACCATTCATATTGGAATACGTGTCCCATGACCTTGGTATTATTTTGTTTAATTGGAAAATCAACCACGGGTTGTTAAACCTATCCCTATATGTCTGACATCTGTAATTGTGGACAGAGGGTGGGGGAGGTGTTAGGATATTTCCACACTTTAGAGTTATTTAAGATCAACTTGGTCTAATGTGCCTTTAGGTGAAAGTGTGTTTCTTTACAATGAAATATTATTCATTTGTATTTATATAGTTTCATAAAAAATATATGTTGTAGAGATAAATCGGTCCTACAACTCATATTATTCTCATTACTATTGGGTATAATGATCCATGGATTAACACTCAATTGGTCCATGATATCTATTTAAAGATCATGGAGGGCCATTTGTTGAAAATAAAATGGAAGGAACTCTTATGTATATTGTTTTTTGAATTAATAGATTGCCTCAAGTGGCCACAATTTTTTTCTTTATGGATTATTTCTCTGTTAGAGGGTTTTAACTACATAAACAATTGGTATTCTAATATTTGATCTATTTGTGAGAGATATTATTCATGTGTGTATATTCCTAATTTTTTTCAACACATCAAATTATGCAATATTCTACTAAGTAAAACCTAAAACCAACAAGGTATGGGATGCACAAGTTTTTTTTGGTGAAAACTAGGTTAGATAGCTTGATCATCAAATATCTATAAGTGGTTATGTGTTTCTCCTGTCTTTTGGATCAGTTGAGAAAATGAGCATGAAGCACTTTGTATTTTCACTCTCAAATACAAACGTTGAGTGCATGGAAGTTACTTATGTGAATACCAAAGAAATATGGTTACAAAGATAATATTCAAATGTATTTGTATGTTGGACTCCTAAAAAAAAATCAAAAGATACATTGCAACAATTAAAGTGCAACGTTCCTAGAAAAGGACCTTGCTTTCTATTTTAAGACAAAGCATATTTCAATGAAATACCATTTCATTAAAGACATGGTTGGAAACAAGGCAACATTGTTGGAGATATTTTACACCTTGAAATTGTTCCAAATTCAATAACAATATTTTTGCATATTGATATATGTTTTTGGAGTGGGGAATGAATTGACTTGGTTCCCCTAAGTATTTGGTTTTTTGAATATGTGGGCCCCTTTGCAAAGTATTCAACATGTGTGACTATGTCGCCCAATCCTTCTCATTATGTGATCAACATTTTACCTTCGACAATTTTCTACTTGGAAAGTATATAGGATAATTTAGCTTCCCTTTTCCTAGTTGCATTATTAACACAATTTCCAAGGCCAATGGAAGCATTCATGTGTACCGAAAACTCAATTTTCCAATTAAAAAAATCAACAATAGGGGAACTTACTATATTTTTCATCAAAATATTGAAATAATTTTTTCATTCTTCAGTTTATATAAAAGCATAGATATTCTTAAGAAACACCTCCAAAGAAAGAATTCATGTGTACCAAAAATTCAAATTTCCAAATAATAAAACAATTATAGGGGAAATTACTATATTTTCATCAAAATATTGAAAGAAGTTTGGAATTCTTAAATCCATACAAAAGCATAGATCTTATTAAGAAACGCCTCCATAGAATAATATAATATTGTAACATGACCTGTAATGAACTTACTATAGTATCTAATATTCTCCATCATCAATCATAAAATTTATAAATATGTTGGAGCCAAAAAATTGATAATACCAATAATCTTAGGTGGATCCAGAAGAGCACCAACTTTGTTGACTATGTGACTGAACAAGGTTCCAAATGATGTGAAAAATGTACAAATTTTTAAACTAAGAGATGGTGACACTAGTTGAACCACTCTAACATTAGCCACAACATCATTTCATGATATTTTAATAGATTATATACAATCCAGTGATTCAACTACCTGGAGGAAATTGTGAATATTATGTCTAAATGCAATGACAATAGCCATGGAGAAGACAACAAGGGAATTATTTAGGCCAAAAGGAATAAGATTTTACACATCTAACCATAACTTTGTGGATACTATTGTTTTTCTTATTATCTTCTTTTTCAATGTAGAGTTGATGATAATGAAGGAATTATGAGTAAATCAATAATATTCCTTTCCCACTATGTCATTTATAATTTCATAAATAAAATGGGTAGGAAAAGGAACACGAATGCAAGTTACATTCACACCTTTAAAATACATATATACTATAATCCCCCCCCTCCTAGTCTTCCTGATTTGTATTACTATCAAATTGATCTGATTTGAGTCTTCCATGGGGAATATTAACCTTGTCTTATACAATATAGTAATCTATATACCTTAAGGATCTTGTGAATATTATATCTAAATGAAATGATGATATTCATGGATAAGAAACAATGTCATTCTTTAGGCCAAAAGGCACAACATTTTTCACATCTAACCCAAAATTTGTAGATAATTTTTTAATTTTCTTCTTATATTATTCTGTAATGAAAAATTGATGATACCCAACAACTTATGAGTAAAATGAATAAGATTCCTTACCCACTTTGTGATCTATAGTTTCATCACTAAAAGGGGTAGGAAAAGGAACATGAATGCAAGCTACATTCAAACCTTTAAAATCAACATAAACTATAATCCCCCCCCTCCTAATATTCGTGATTCATATTACTATCAAATTGATCCAATTTGAGTCTTCCATGGGGAAGATCAACCTTATCAATTCAAAAACTCATACTCTCCTTACTTTGGCCTAATATTCCACAATAATTAATTATATTAATTATTGCATTTTCCTAATTTAACTTGAGGAAAGAAATAATCAAATCAGTTACTCCACCAAACCAAAATTTAAAGAGGTAATCAAATATATTCCACATGGTAAGAAACTAAGCCAATGTAGAAGACCTTCCAAGGCTACAAAATCAACATTTGTGTGGTTCCAACCCATTGATGCCAGGATACTGGGTTAAACAAATCCTTGCATATAAAAAATCATGTGCCTCCTTCACCATTAAACATCTCTTCTAATTCTTCATAATAAAAAAACATTTGATGCAGCTCAAGATATACATAACAGAAAAGAGAGCCATGCAAAAAAATATATGCTGATATATAATAAACATAATAAAATTTACAAACTCAAACATCTGGATGAATATTACAATAATTGGCCTTTCGGCTCTAGGCCTCTTTACAAAAAGCTCTGAACCCATTCCTCACTCTCTCTGTATTTCTCACTTTCTCACTTGTTTTTCACCCTCACAAAACCCTCCTATTTATACATAAATATGAATTTATTCCACTCCATAAATTCCTCCACACAAATCTCAACTAAAATCTAAATTAGATTTATCTTTTTTTTGACCCAACTAAGTCCCGTTTATGGAATTCCTAATCCCTATATTATATACCTACTTCAATTCCACTCATATCCTTAATTGTTTAAGGAATATTTACAATAATCCTCACATTTATATTTTCTCTCTTAATTTATTAAAAATAATCAAAATAATTAAAAAACCTCACCCCCAAAATTACATAAATGAATAATGAAAATTTATCTTTGATGCTCCTGCATCAGACTCCCCATGTAGAGAAGTTTCCATAGAATCACGTCTATGAGGTCTGTCGCTTTTCAGTAATAATGTGACAGCCACAAGTCCTGATGACTTGCTCCCTCCAGGATTCTAAACTCTGTTCTTCTGCTCATCTTTCAAAGTATCAACTCTATTTGGTAACTCATCACGCACTCTATCAATCGGATTCCATCAGCCTTTACAACAATTGCTTCTACCAATTTCTCGGAGTGATTCCTCTTTTTCGAATGGTTTTGTCTCCAACTGAGCTGAACACTCAATTTTTTGCACTGAAGAATAATCAAGAACTCCTTCTTGATTACAACTATAGTCTTTGATTGATTTTATAGCAACAACTCTCTCGTCCAGTGTTGTACCTACATTCACCAACAAACTGTTAGTTTTAAAAATATAAGACCTTTCGGTCTCTTTTGATGCTTCAAGCACCAATATTCCATCATCAACTTTCTAGATTTCAGTAGATTATTTTTTGAACTGTTGTCTGCTTTTCTCTTTATCTTGCTGGATCAATATTTATGTCTCCTTTATGTCTCTATGAACATAATTTTCTTGCCACTTCTGATCTTCCATCTCAACTCCAAATAAATTCTGCTCAATTTCTCTGAGTTCGACATCATATCTATTAATATCATTTTTTGTACCTATAGGTACATTATTATCTGAAAATTTATAACATTCATTCAACTCTATAAATGTTGAAAACATTCCATCTCTATCATGCACAGTAACTGTAATCTCTTCTGGATCAGATTCTGCAAGCTTTACTTCTCCCTCACGTTCCTTAAGCCATCGTTCCAAGAACTCGATTTCCATGTGAAATATTTCCAGCACTTCATCACAAACTTCATTCCCAACTTCATTCTTCTTCTGAAAATATTCCTAAGTTATCATGTTTTCTATTTCATCACACTGAAAAATTCCGTCAGCAATTTCATTAAACAAATACATTTGTTTACCTCTTGGAATATCTCTCCGGCATTTCCATTATGCTTCTGCTCCATAACAGCTTCAACTAGTTTTCTTACCCCAAACAAGGATTCATTTATTATTTCTTCCTGCTGCAACAAATCAGTACCTTCCTCCTCTGAAAGGAATTCTCCATCACACTTCACCTTAAGAGTTTCACTCATCTCTGTAACGGTTCCATCAGACTACTCACCATCTCTTGCACATCCTGCAAACATACATAAACTGTGAGATTTAAAAATACAAGGCTTCATAGCCTCATCTGCTTCTCTCACCAACACATCTTCAAATTCTTCTGAACTATCCCAATAGTTCATGAGATCTTCCTCATTGATATCTTCACCTAGAATTTCACCCTGTTCTGGGCCACAAATGGAAACATCCATTTTTAACTCAGTCTTTCTGAGTTCTTCACACCTCAACATCTGCTCGAGCTTCCTCAACTCTTCTGTCAACTGTATGTTTACCTATTGTTCCATCTTTACATGTAGTCTCTACCACTTTACCTCCTTTCTCATGGTCCAACCATGTGTCTGGTCTTTCACATTTCTCTGCAATAAATCCATCAACAATTCAAGGTGAACTATTATCTCAGCCTTCTCCCGCTCATAATCTTCATCAATCAACTGTTCACATATGCCACTTACCTTGGCATTTTCCTTCTTCTTCCTTCTGTTGTGGTCTTCATCAGATCTTCGAAAATGACTATCAACAATCATCTTCTCCTCCTTTGTGAACTTCATCTATTCAATTGTGGATTTCATTTGAATCCCCTTTTCAGCAAGTCTTCCCACTTGCCATTCAGCAATACAAGCTCTCTACCTGCGCATGACATATTTTAGTTCTCTGTCTTGGAATCATCTCTGGAAACTCCCTTGCTTCACTTTGCTGCAAACAACACTTTAGTAACTCATGTGTTACAATGACCAATTCTTTGGGTGTCAGGCTCTGTCGATCATGCACCCAATTACATTCAAACCTTTGATTTAGCTTATGACTCTTTGACTTCAGAATTTACACCAACTCTTCATCTTGGATGAAAATACTCAATATTAACCCAAACTATCCAAACTTTCATTTGACCCTAACATCATTTTTGACTTCAAGGCTTGACCCAATAATTTAATAGTGGATATTTTGATTTAATTCAAGTTATACAATCTTCCAACGAACATACACCCTTAATACATTTTAGGATGTAAAATCTTACTCTCTTTCATACTCCATTCTTATGAAAAATCATCAATTTCCCATTATTATTTCACATGATACTGAAGTCAAAATGCAATTCATGTTTTCCAAGATTTATTTATGGTGAAAATAAATAAACCATTCACTTTCAACAGTCAAAAATACCTTCTCGAAATGATGTATCATACCTTATGCTCCCATTAAGGTTATTAAAAAACCTTCTCTTCACAATCTCAATTCTCTGGATTCCACTCTTCTGTGTCGTCTTTGTCACTGTAAATAATCACACGCCCATAAGCTCGTCATTTTAGTGCAAACATTTTCCTGCACTTTCATGCACCATACAACATCAATTCACATCTCTTCACCTGTGTACAGAGAACATGTTTTCAACCTCTTTGATGAATAATGTACAACTTGTACATTGTGTCCATCCTGAATAATTCCTCCTAATCGGCCGCCACATGATGGTAAATCAAATATTTTACAACATCCAACAATTATGTTTTTAATCACAAATCAAAAGAATTCTCCTTTTTCCAATTACAAGCTTTGGTCCAAAATGACTTAACCAAAACTGTGACGAATCCACATTATGCATAATGATACCAAAGGATGCATCCAAAGTTGCCTTTACCCACATTATTTATATAAAATTTAAAAATGCATATCCACATGCATATCAACCCAAATTCTCTCGCGGAAGCTTCTTCCTTATTATCTCAATTGTGTTTTTAACCTTAATAAAAACCCCACTTTGACAATTTATTTTTTTGAATTCGACTTTGGTTTTAAAACGCAAATTACCCATCGTTTTAATACCCCATACGAAAGCTTTAATTTTTCATGCAATTATGGTTATAAACCATGACAACTCCAACTATATGATAACCATCACTTTATCCAGTTTTGAATAAATGAAAGACTTTGGATAAATGTGCCAAAGTGTCAACGTAATTAACCTTGGACCACACTGTCAACTATTGGGCCTCTGTTTTTCCTTGATTTATATCACCTTTTACTCGAAATCACTCATGCTTTTGTTTATCTTGAATATTCATTGTCATAGTTTTGTGAATTCTCGGAGATAATAAGTAAGTATTTGTTATTCCTTTGTTTTAATGAGATTTAAACATTAAAGGCATATTTAATAATAGTTTGTGTGTTTGCAGGTTTACAAAGTTGGTTATATGCCTATTCTGATAGAGGTGAAGTTACTTCACCACACATTCTTGCACTAGTACCAGTAGAGTTCCTGCAGAACACATTCCTGCACCAGCATTGCATATTAATAAGTCTGCTCAAAATCCGCATAATTTCTAAATTGCCAAGTTTGACCTCGATTTTTATGAAAATGGGGGTGATTATGGAAATCCGAGCAAATGGGTTTTTCACAAATATAACCAATTGCTCATAACCGAAACCGTTTCCTGAGATTCAATGTATTCCAAAAGTTACGAACAGGTCTTTGAAGCACTTTTATAAAAAACACAGTTTTTTCCAAAATTCTAGAAAACACAGTCAACAAGTTTCGAGACTACCAAATTTTGCCTCGATTTTTGTGCAGATGAAGGTAAATAAAGAAATTCTCCGACATGGGTTTTTTTCCCAATATAGGAAATTGAGTAATAAACAGGCCATTTTCCAAAATACGTAATGGTTGAAGAGATATGAAGGGCGCTCTGGAGGCAGTTTATTAAAATTACCAAATTTTCCAGAATTCTAGAAAAATCCCAGAATTGGAAAATTCATATTAAATATCTATTCTTTTAATAGGGGAATGGTTGTATTGTTATACTATGCAATTAGAATTGGTTAGGAGTCAATCCCTATATTCCTTGCAAAGGAACAACTTGTTTTAATCATTATGAAAGATTATAAGAGGAATGATGCACGTAGAAAAGGGGGGGTTGGAGGAGTGACGCTACAACAGTGTTGTTGTAACTTTGTTTTGCTGGTATCGCCCAAATCTGGGATGGATTTTGTATTTCATCATGTACTTTGCCTTTGTGAATTAATAGGAAGAAGGAGCTCCACCTCATGCTTTTCAAATCTTATTTGTTCCTTTAAATAAATGAGTCTGATCTAAGTTACTGAGCAGCGTTTCTATTTGAAAGGGAAACGTGCTGGTTGGCTAGGGCTCGGCCAACCCAGCACGTTTACCCTATTTTTTGTTCTTGTAATTTATGTTTATATTGCTAAGTGTGATTTAATGTATAGCACATGAATTCCTGTTTGAATGAAAGTGGATCAACAGTGTGAAGTAGTTAGAATTTATTTTCCTGCATCTGATTTTGGATTGGTTTTCCCCACCGGGTCTAAGCAAGAGAAATAACCTTGCACCAGTGCACGTTGGTGTGCTATTCACTTTCTGCAGTTCTGTTTGATTTGGTTTCCCCGCCTGGTCCAAGCAGGAGAAATAACCCTGCACCAGTGCATGTTGGTGTGCTATTCAATTTCTGCAGTTCTGTTTGATTTGGTTTCCCCGCTTGGTCCGAGCAAGAGAAATAAACCTGCACCAGTGCATGTTGGTGTGCTATTTATTTCAGCAAGCCTTTCTAATTTACTTCCCGCAATTTTATTTATTTCATTAGACACTTTATGACAGGATAAATGATATGGATTGTTTCTTTATTTCTGTACTCTGTTAAAATCAGAAACATTCATTTTTGTGTGTGAAATTTGATTTCCTAGTATAATAACACTTACAGTAATTAAACACTTATTTCAAGAATTAAATTCTAAGTGTAAGAAACTCTGATCTGGTGCAAGAACTATTTTCTTGCCACGGGATCTGAGTGCTTTGAACCTAGAAAAGCTCAAGCCCTTGCATGAAGTAAAAATCCTTTGGTAAAGACACCATTTATACCTCCTGCATAAACCTCTCTTCCTGCACTAGTGCAAGCAGACTGCGATAGTGCACGACAGATTAGTGCAAGAAGGAAATCTCTAAAGAAGAAGGTTTAAGGGCCCATTCTACGAGACTACCAAGTGTCTCTGCTAAAGAAAAAAACATAACACATACTCAATAATTAAAAATTGATCAGTTGGAGTGATTGCATTTTTATTTTGATTCATTTTCAAATGCATTATTTCTTGTTCCAGCACTGGATTACTTTGATGATTCAGTTATATTTTCTGCAAGATTTTCTTTAAAGTAGGAATTTCTATCAGGAAAATTCATACCATCTTTGGCATTGCCTGTGCTTCGTCTCTAAGTTTTCGAATCCCCCGGGTTGACAATTAAGTGTTGAGGAGTTTGCTTAAGTGCAATTCCCACACCCAACATTTTGGCGCCGTTGCCGGGGAGGCAATTTGATTTGGTAAGAATTTTCTATTGATGCAATAGGGGTAAGTCCGCCTTTATCTTTTTGAATTTTTTTTTATGAAAGTGTGGTGAGCTTTATTTCAACCAATAACTTTTAAAATCAATTATCTTCAGATCCTAATCTTTAACGTTATATCATTTTTGGGGTGTTGTAAGAACCCCTATTACTAATATGTGTGTGGAGACAACGACTATCAATCAACCAGATGGACTTGAATATGATAAATATGAAGGAACTCTCAGAAGCCCTAGCAGTTGTTGGGATCTTGACCTCTACCACTTTGGAAGAGAACTTTTTGAAATTATTCAAGAACTTGTCCATTTCTCCACAACCACAAGAGGATTTGGAAGTCTCTTTTGATTTCCCTAACCAGTCATCTAAGGATACAAATGAATCACGCAATATAATCAATGGAGAACATCCACTGGAACCTGAGATCGAGGAGTTCCTAACATGTCTATCAGTAGATCCAGAATTTAATCAAGATACTACTCACCCTACGGAGAACAATCAACATGACATGGAAGAAGAGGATGAGCAGCATGGGCCAAATCAAGAAATGGACCAAGAATACCATGATCATATCGAACATTGGTTCCGAACAATGACTCAAGTGAGGGAGTATTCTTCTCTTTTAAAACTCTTGTTGTCATATCAAGTACATTGGTTGGTTCTTCATGCTCATGTATGCTTTCAAGTTTGTATGATAAATTTGAGCATGAATATATATTTTCACCTAATCTGCACATCACTTCATTGGAAGTACTCCTATACATAAAAGAAGTCTTCCGCCTCTTAGGTAAAGTAGGGTAGGTGAATAAAACGCTATTAGGGTTTTTGATTTTTAAAGTATAGTCACTAAAACTACTTTTGATCCACATTGGTTGTTAACACACACAACTGTGACACATCTTGTTGAGTATGATTCACTCTAATACCTCATGATTTTTCAAAGTAACCATGACTACTCACTCTAAGAAGTTGTCATTTGATATATATAATTTCAGTTTCCCTTAGAAGGTACTCTTGGAAACCCCCTATGGAGGACCACTCTTGTTAAGATCATATTAAGCTATTCATGAGGACACTAGCATTCTTAATTCAAGGAGTCTTTTATTCATTATCTGGGATATCTTTAATAAGTCTTTGGGGTAGGGGAGCTATTCAGTAATGATTAGTCATTAAAAACTTTTCACGTCATCCCGTACTCTTAAGGAGTAGATCTATCTCCCTAGTTATTAAGTAACCTTTTAGGTTAATCATAATTAGAGTATACAAAATATTTAGGGGAGGATAGGAGGTCTCATGATGAGCTGACCTACCACGATCATGAGACCTAGCATGCATGACATTACTGCTTCTAGTCACCAAGCCAGAGTAATGGCTTTCAACCGAAAAGTTGGAAGACAGGAGGTCTCATCACGAGTCGACCTGTTCATCCATGTTACTTCTTGTGAATGGCACTTCCATTAGTTGGTTACCAAGCCAGAGCAGTGGCCTTCGTCTAAAATTAAAATAAGATAACTCTGAATCCATGTCTAGTAAGTGGGACACAGACATTTCAATGGGTCAAAAGACACCTCTGTCGAGGTTATGGACACATGAGGGCAGCAGTGCTATGTCTATGGTATTAAAGTTAATTGCATACTATGATTTTCTTGGCTATATTTCTCTTCCCCTAAAATTATCCTTTTTTTCTTGGAAAATGGTTTTAAAGACAATTTGAACATGATGCTTTGAGTTATATCTTTCAAAAATCAAGAATCTTTAAGGATGTGGTACCCTTAGTAAAGGTTATTCTTTGTGCTATATTAAGAGGAAATTTAGTTTGAATCCAGATGACAACGGAATTTAGAGTGTTCAATAAAGAGGTTGCTAATTAATATCATAACTAATTTTGACTTTCATGGTATTTAGAGTGATGAATTACTCAATGATGATTGCTCACAAGATGTTGGTTGGCAGCAATGTGTATTGATGGTGGTTGCCTCTAAATATGCACTGCATAATCTAGAAACAAAACAAGGAATTCATTCGGGACAAGGTAATGGGATCTACTGGAGAAAGAGCAAAAGGATATGCTCAGAAACATTAAATAAATGGTGAAGCAAACCTTCCGTATGATTGAGGAAGTCATGTTAAAGTGCAGCCCACGTTTTACCAAAATTCCCTATTTTTAATTTTTTTTAGTAGTAAATCAGCGCAGTTTAGGTGGTGTAAGCAGATCAGTGCAAGCATGCACCATCCTTGCAATTTGGTATTTTTTGTGATAAATTTTCTTGAAATTAGTATAAATAATCAAAGAGTCCGGCAAATACTCTGTTCTTGAAACAAGCTTTATCAAGCGTAGGAAATGTGATCACATATAATTACAGGAAACATCATTACAAATGCCCATAAATGTTTTTAATCTTTCCTTTTGCAAGGGAGCAACCACACGACAATTGATTTCCTTGCATGAGGACATGCAAGAAGGTCAGCATGGGGGGATGTTAGGCCTCAGTTTTTCCTTGCTTTATATCACCTTTTACTCGAAATCACTCATGCTTTTGTTTAGCTTGAATATTCATTGTCATAGTTTTGTGCATTCTCGGAGATAATAAGTAAGTATTTGCTATTCCTTTGTTTTAATGAGATTTAAACATTAAAGGAATAATTAATAATAGTTTATGTGTTTGCAGGTTTACAAAGTTGGTTATATGCCTATTCTGATAGAGGCGAAGTTACTGCACCACACTTTCTTGCACTAGTATCGGTAGGGTTCCTGCAGAACACATTCCTGTACCAGCATTGCAAATTAATAAGTCTGCTCAAAAACTGCACAATTTCTAAATGGCCAAGTTTGACCTTGGTTTTTATGCAAATGGAGGTGAATTATGGAAATCCGAGCAAAAGGGTTTTTCAAAAATATAATCAATTACTCATAACCAAAATCGTTTCCTAAGATTCAAAGTATTCCAAAAGTTATGAACAAGTCTTTGAAGCACTTTTATAAAAAAAGACTATTTTTTCCAAAATTCTAGAAAACGCAGTCAACAAGTTTCGAGACTGCCAACTTCCACCTCGGTTTTTGTGTAGATGAAGGTAAATAAATAAATTCCGCGACATGGTTTTTTTTTCCAGTATAGGAAATTGAGTATCACGGGGGCCGTTTTCCAAAATACGTAATGGTTGAAGAGATACGAAGGGCGCTCTGGAGGAAGTTTGTTAAAATTACCAAATTTTCCAGACTTTTAGAAAAATCCCAGAATTGGAAAATTCGTATTAAATCTCTATTGTTTTAATAGGGGAACGGTTGTACTGTTATACTATGCAATTAGAATTGGTTAGGATTCAATCCCCATATTCCTTGCAAAGGAACAACTTGTTTTAATCATTATGAAAGATTATAAAAGGAGGAATGATGCACGTAGAAAATGGGGAGTGGAGGAGCGACGCTATAGCAGTGTTGTTGTAAATTTGTTTTGCTGGTATCGCCCAAATCTGAGCTGGACACTGTATTTCATGATGTACTTTTCCTTTGTGAATTAATAGGAAGAAGGAGCTCCACCTCATGCTTTTCAACTCTTATTTGTTCCTTTAAACAAATGAGTCTGATCTGAGTTACTGAGCAGTGTTTCTATTTGAAAGGGAAACGTGTTGGTTGGCTAGGGCCCAGCCAACCCAACACGATTACCCTATTTTTTGTTCTTGTAATTTATGTTTATACTGCTAAGTGTGATTTAATGTACAGCACATGAATTCCTGTTTGAATAAAAGCGGATCCGCAGTGTGAAGTAGTTAGAATTTATTTTCCTGCATCTGATTTTGGATTGGTTTTCCTCGCCTGGTCCAAGCAGGAGAAATAACCCTGCACCAGTGCACGTTGGTGTGCTATTCACTTTCTGCAGTTCTGTTTGATTTGGTTTCCCCGCCTGGTCCAAGCAGGAGAAATAACCCTGCACCAGTGCACGTTGGTGTGCTATTCACTTTCTGCAGTTCTGTTTGATTTGTTTTCCCCGCCTGGTTCAAGCAGGAGAAATAAACCTGCACCAGTGCACGTTGGTGTGTTATTCATTTCAGCAAGCCTTTCTAGTTTACTTCTCGCAATTTTCTTTCTTTCATTAAACACTTTATGACAGGATAAATGATATGGATTGTTTCTTTATTTCTATACTATGTTAAAATCAAAAGCATTCATTTTTATGTGTGCAATTTGATTTCCTTGTATAATAACACTTGCAACAATTAAACACTTATTTCAAGAATTAAATGCTAAGTGTAAGAAACTCTGATCTGGTGCAATAACTAGTTTCTTTCCACAGGATCTGAGTGCTTTGAACCTGGAAAAGCTCAAGCCCTTGCATGAAGTAAAAAGCCTTTGATAAAGACACCATTTATACATCTTGCATAAACCTCTGTTCCTGCACTAGTGCAAGTAGACTGCGATAGTGCAGGACAGATTAGTGCAAGAAGGAAATATCTAAAGAAGCAAGTTTAAGGGCCCATTCTATGAGACTGCTAAGTGTCTCTGCTAAAGAAAAAAACATAACGCATACTCAGTAATTAAAAATTTATCAGTTGGAGTGATTGCCTTTTTATTTTGATTCCTTTGCAAATGCATTCTTTCTTGTTCCAGCACTAGATTACTTTGATGATTCAGTTATCTTTTCTACAAGATTTTCTTTAAAGTAGTAATTTCTATCATGAAAATTCATATCATCTCTGGCATTTCCTGTGCTTTGTCTCTAAGTTTACGAATCCCCCGGGTTGACAATTAAGTGTTGAGGAGTTTGCTTAAGTGCAATTTCTGCACCCAACATCAACTAACACATTCCATACTTTTTTTACCACACAAAGTACCAATATATCCTGGCACCACATCTTACCTTTACATGGTTTAATCTCAACTATCAATCATTCAAAACTTACCTTTCAAACATCGGATGGTCATCGCACTCTGGTTCTCCATCCGACGACTATCGCATAACAAATATGCATGACTTTTAATTTTTCAAACTTAAGCAAAATGAATGGTTTTAAGTTGCAACGTGTCATATATTGACTGATATAGAATTCATTCCAGGACTTACCACTTACCAGTCTGAAACTTGTGCGCAACCCATCAGCTGGTCTTCAAAACTACTTCATTTTTCCACTGCGCCAACGAATCACGTATTTCGCTTTTAAGAGACTTCTCTCTGCGATATTTTGAACTAAAAGTCACATTTTTTTTTATGCAACCTCGATCCATTCTAATATATGAATTATCACAAATGCGTACACAATCCTGGCTTGATATGTTGACGGATTATGCAGCTTCCACAACTTATATATCCGTCCCTCTTTCCTTGTTTCCGTTCCACTGTGTGAATCAAATCACATCCCAAATAAACACAAGGTTTCCGAGACACAGTTAGCATATGGAAAAAAATGAATGTACTGTTCTTTGTAATCGAACTTACACATTCATGAACAAAAACCATAGTCCAAATATAACCCAGAAACAGAGCATGTCATTAGAATATATAGATTTGGATTATCAAGAGATTTGCAGGCAATTCAACACCAGTACAATAGTCTTTGGCGGAGGACTCTCTTTCAACCCTAAGATTTCAACATCCTCCCCAAATTTAATAGTCTCCTACTCAATATGTCCATAGTGTATACAATTCCATGGTGACTTTTGTTTAACATCTCATCATACCTCACAATCTAGCCTATCATAACAAAGCACTGCATTCATTTAAGAAAATAAACGCTGCATTTTGATGAGATCACTCTTCACACAAACCATCATTCAATCAGTAATGAAATTGTCATTCCATGACAAATAACGACCCAAGAAAATCAGGAAATCGTTACCTACTGTCCACACAGCAATTTCATTATATTTAATTCCAATCAATTTAAAACATATAACAACGATATCCATATTTCAGCTCTAGAAGTCATAAAATTTTGTTTTTAGACTGCACTGCTATCAATGCAATTTCCATACCATTGCAATGCCAGCAATGAAAGACATTAGGACCCGTACACATTTTATGTAGTGCTAGAACACTACCATATGAACCGTCTTACCCAATGCTGGATTTACATCATCAATTCCCATATGCCTACGTCCAACACCTACAGCTGCTTCACTCTCATGCTCACTCAAATTTATGTGTTGGTAGATTCAAATTTGATCTCAACAGAACTCTATCATTCCTTTGCATTCCACGCAGTCTCAGATTACTTCTGCCACCCTCATTGTCCAAATACACAACGATTCCTACATTCACATGCTCAAATATACAACAAATATATATATAAATTTGCAGACTCAACACGCCACAATCTTTTACCTATAATTTCAATCAATTCTCTCCCAGGCAATCCGACTTGCTCTCCTTGCTCACAACAAGCAATCAAAATAAAAGAGCCTCACTGTAGGAGCGACTCATCCCCAAAATCATCTCCTTCACTCTGATACCAAATGATGCCAGGATTTTGGGTTAAACAGATCCTCGCATATAAAAACTCGTGTGCTTCCTTCACCATTAAACATCTCTTCTAATTCTTCATAAAAAAAGCATTTGATGCAGCTCAAGATATACATAATGGAAAAGAAAGCCATACAAAAAAATATATGTTGATATATAATAAACATAATAAAATTGACAAACTCAAACATCTGGCCGAATATTACAATAATTGGCCTTTCGGCTCTCGGCCTCTTTATAAAAAGCTCTCAACCCATTCCTCACTCTCTCTATATTTCTCACTTGTTTTTCATCCTCACACAACCCTCCTATTTATACATAAATATGAATTTATTCCACTCCATAAATTCCTCCACACAAATATCAACTAAAATCTAAATTAGATTTATCTTTTTTTGGACCCAAATAAGTATCGTTTATGGAATTCCTAATCCCTATATTATCTACCTAATTCAACTCCACTCATATCCTTAATTATTTAAGGAATATTTACAATAAGCCTCACATTTATATTTTCTCTCTTAATTTATTAAAAATTATCAAAATAATTAAAACACCTCACGCCCTAAATTACACAAATGAATAATGAAAATTTATCTTTGATGATCCTGCATCACCCATGGTTTCTTTTAATCTAATACTTCTTGGAATATTAACATTAATGGGTGTTGTAGAATACATAAATATTATACCCTGAATGATTAAGTAAATACAATGAGAAAGATGTATGGCTTGGAGTGTGTTGGTTTTCCCAATTAAGGTTTTCCAAGGTAAATATTTGTATATACTATGTATGTATGACATTATTTCATTCTTTTTTATGATATGTTATCATTGATTTTCTTAACTAGGTTTATCAAACTATTAATTTAATATTAGAATAGGGTTATTGGCTTCATGGGGATGCCTTCATTGCGATGGTTTATCCACTTTTGAAGAGCAAGGGTATCTTAGGTATATGATAAGCCTATTCTTGGGTGTAATATTTATGATAGTGAATATTAGTGGAGGAAAATGGTGAAAAGTTCAAGAATAGAGATAGAGAAATTTAGTGAAAATATATTCGAGTTATGGAAGTTCAAAATGGAAGATATTTTTGTGGAAAGAGATTATTAGGTTGTCTTAGAAACAAATCCGTGGTATGAAAAATAATAATGAAAAAATTTAGATAGAAAGACAAAAAGTGCTAACAGAATCTCTTTTAAATTCAATGTTGTTAAATTTCTCAAGAGAAGCCAATGCTAATGTACTATGGGAGAAGTTAGGCTCTTTGTATTAGTGAAAATACTTGATAAACAAATTGTTTCTTTGGAGGAAACCATACCACAATAGGATAAATAATGGAAAATTGGTGGAAAAGCACATTAATTTTCTGTAGGTTAGTTAACCTTTCATGATATTAAGATATCTAAATCAGATAAGTGTATCATTTTTTTTCATAATCATCAGATAACCTAATTTTTCAGATAATCTAATTGTATTTATTGGAAATACTACTAAATCTACATTAAATTTTGAATATGTTGATGCATCCTTGTTATCAAAAGAAATGAGTAAAAATTACACGGAGGGTGTGCATTGTTTAAGAGAGTTCATTCCCATCATTTAAATAAAAATTATTTGAAGATCAAATCAAAATATATAGGAATAACACAATATTCTTGAAAAATTATGAGAAAATGAAAGAAATTATTCATTTGGTAGCCTCCTGTATTTGACTCATATGCATTTTGATATTTCCTTTGAAGTTCGTATTATTTCCTAGCATAAGCAAACACCCCCTGAATCCATTAGAAATCAACAAAAAGATAATTTAGTATATCTAACGTATGAATCAACTTAGGATGCATTATAGTTTAAGGGAGACACCTTTGTTGGTTGGTTTCACTAATTATGATTGGGTCAATGACCTCGATTATTGATATCCAACCACAATATGTGTTTTCAATCTTGGCTCCAGACTTGTCTCTTGGGCTTGTAAGAAGCAATGGACTCTTTCTCTTTCTTCAACAAAAGCATGATATCAAGAAACAATCAATGCAAGTCAAGAATACTTGTGGATTATATGGATCCTTTCATACTTTAGATCCCAGCAGCAACATCCAACTACCCTTTGGCATGAAAATCAGAGTTCCAAGAAGCTTGCCAAATATCCAATTAAACATTTAAAAAAAACACATCAAGATACAAATGCACTTCATTAGAAATCTCATTCATGATCATGTTATTTAAGTGCTATTTTTCCCTATAGATGATCAAGTTATAAATATTTTCACAAAGTCTCTTACAAAAGAAAATTTTATCAAATTTCAATCTATGTTAGTACAAGAAATCATCATTAAGGGGGGATAATGCCCCATTCATTCTCCTATTTGGTCACCTTTGCAAATCCTTCAGTCTTATCCCTAGTTTTATGTAACTATGGATGGGTGATGGGGGAGGTGTTAGGATAGTTAGACACTTCAAATTTAGTTAAGATCAACTCGTCTAATGTACCTTTAGGTGAAAGTGTGTTTCTTTAGTATGCATTAGTATTCATTTTTATTCAGGTAGTTTGATGAACATGATATGTTCTATACATAGATATATCCAACAACTCATACTCTCCTTGATTCTAATGGGTATAATTATCCATGGATTATCACCCAATTGGTCCATGATATTTATTTAATTATCATTTAGGGTCATTTTTTGAAAATCAATTGTAAGAAAATCTTATGTACAATTTTTTTTTTGAATTAAAGTATTGCCTCAAGTGACCACAATTGTTTTCTTCATGTATTATTTCCCTCTTATAGGTTTTTAACCACATAAAAACATTGGTGTACTAATATTTCATCTAGTTGTGTGAGGTATTTGTCATGTGTGTGAAATCATTGCTACTAAGGAAGGCCTAGAGCCAACAGGGTATGGGATGCACAAGTTTTTGTTGATGCAAAGTGGGTTATTTTATCGCCTAAATCTACCTCAGGCTGAAGGAAGGCAGAATTCAGGGTAACATCAAACCACGCTCAGTCTAGTAGCTAGCCCTACCAGAATAGGAGAGGGCTCTCTCTGGGTCAATCTCAGCGGAAAGTTATCAATAGGGCTTGAGATGACTGAAACAGAAGCTAATTTTAGGCTAGGTATATAAGTGAAGGAGTTTGAAATTATTTTGTATGTTTTTGTCGGAAACAAATGGAAAGGCAGTTTTGGGTCCGGGGATCAGGCCTAGTTTTTGCAGAATTCTTATTGGGGCAGGGAAGGCAATGGTTTTGATGTTTTGAATTGAAAGGACGGATGGTTTAGACTGCTGAGGAGCTGAAGAGGGCAAGAGAACTCATGGATCCTCTCCAAACAAATGAAAACATGTAAAATAAAACAAAACAAAAGGCAGAGCAGAGCAAGCTACTAAATTCTACCTTTAACACTGATTTGCTTAATTTAAGAAGAAAGGTGCAGAGAAATGGTACACAAATAAAATCAATGAAACTTACAGATACATAGATAGAAACATCATCAAAACACAGAGCCACAAGGATCCCAACAACTGCTACAAACCCTGGTCTTTCCTTTGCCAAAAATGCAGAAGTGTATGTACAATGAAGTGCCAAACAATTCCCAAGTATCCAACCCTGAAAATGTCTAAGAAAATACATAATATATGTTGGAAATGTTGTCATTGATGGCAAAGGAGATGGCAAAGGAGGACCACCTGAGGCAGAAAAAGGAGAATTAAGGAGTAGCATCAGTCAAGAAGCAGATGAAACAAAGAAAGCATAAGACAAGTAGTTGAGGAATGAGACAGAGTGATGAGGAACAATTATTCAAGTGGGAAGATTGTGTAGTAATGAGACAGTCTAGTAGAAGTTGATTTGTGTTATTGCACAATTATTCAAGTGGGAAGACTGTGAAGCACTGTTGGGGAGAATACATCAATTCATTTTGCAGAATTAAATCAAGATGAGGAACAGAACTCTAGTAACGTAGCGGAGTTCGAAGTTGAGGAAAAGAACTGTTGACTTGAAGGCGTAGAAGATTGGAGCCTCATAGGATTTGCTACAAGTATAACAGGTGGAGTGGATTCTATATACGCAATAGAGAAAGGAGCACAAAGAAACTAAGACAACATATATAGCAGAAAGGAAGAGACAAAGAAGTAACAGAGGCAGCAAAGGAGGCAGCGCTGAAGCAGAAACAGGCAGAGGCACAGCGAAGAACAGAGACAGGGCAGTAAAAAGAGAGGCGGAGACAAAAAATACAGAGGAAGAAATGAAATAGTGAACAGACAGGCAGAGACAGAGGAAGCGAATATAGAGGTAGAGCGACAGAAGCAGCAGAGGCAGAGACACAGCCGTTATTCCGAGAATCGCTACCTCAGCTGGAGGATGTATATAATTCCGAGAATCATTACCCGCCGGGCATTACTCATATAATGCAGAACCATATTCCGAGAATCGCCTAACCCGCTGGCGAACACACAAATATATATATATCCATCACAATACATATAAATGCCACGCATTTCATATTCTGCAATGGTCCAAGGCATATACATTAATATATATTTAAGCAGAGCACGTTATTATCAATGGAAAGGAAGTAATATAAAGTGGGACCCCTCCCCAATCGCAATCGGAGATCGCAAGGGCAGCGGAACATGTAACCAACAGAAAGTTGCGATTGCGATGGAAATCCGGACCTGATGGTTTCAATGAACCATAATTCATGTGTGTTTGAGTCTGAAGAATGCATCTTGTGATAGTTAGCCCAGACGGAGAATATATGAGTTACATTACACTGAAGTCCTATGAAAGTATGGACCCGATGGAGGTATGAATTATAATTCAAACATGTTTGAAGTCCTTTCCCAATCGCATCGGCAAAATACAATGAACAGTGGCCAATCACAACATATATTAAAAGACTTGCGATTGCGATTAAGAGCCCGGACCCGATGGGTCTATAAACCAGGTTAAACAAAGTGTTTGAAGTCCAGTTCCAATCGCATCGGAAAGGAACAAACCGTCGGAACACATATTAAACGACTTGCGATTGCGATTGAAGCCCGGACCCGATGGGCTTATAAAATTTGATTAATAAAAATTGAGTCCCAATCGCATCGGCAAAGAACAGTGAACAATGATCAATCGAAATCGGAGCAGGAGCGATCAATTGCAATCGGAGGAGACTCATTGCATCGGTAAGCGTGTCAAGTGGGCCCGAAAGGAGTTCTTATATGTTTTAAAAGGGTTCATTAGTTACTCTGAGAGTTGATTCAAAGGTATATTAAAAGACCATTAGTGTAATGAAAGTTGGGTTATATATATAAAAGGGCTGTTATATATATAAACCGATGGTTGCGATGATATTAAAATAAGCTGTGTGGTCTGTAGACCCACGGGCCTCAGCTTAACGGGAGGGCGATTATTAATATACGACTGTGATATATGTCCGTTCCGCTTGCGGAATGTTCCACATCAACAAGACACTAATAGCATAAAATGAATTGGAGTTCCTCCCGATTTACAGTCAGCAGATATAAAAGGAACAGTTACATGCATGCAACAGTTACACCACAGCAGAGGATAGAAAAGACAAACACAGTCAGAGAAAAGACAAATGCGCAGCAAGCCAAGAGACAAAACGAGTGAGCTATAGTTCTCATTTAAATTTGAATTTAAATGTTTTATTTAAATTTATATTGTTGTGATGCATTGGCAAGTCTCCGGAAGAGAGCAAATATCCCACTGTAATATTAAAATAAGCACCTACAGTTACATTTTTTTGAGTGAGCTGAAAAGAGCTGAGAAGGCAGAAGGTAAAGAGACATGGCTATCCATTTCGAATTCCCAGTGGAATACAAACAGCCATGAAGCTATTTTTGTATAAAACAGGGTAATATCCAAGGGGAGATGGTTGACGAAAAAGGAGTGAGAGAAGAAGAGAGTATGCAGCAGAATTAAAGAGAGTTGAAGAGAATAAGCAAGCTGCAAGAAGAATGTGAATAAGGAGGAGCTGAGCAAAGAAGAAGAAGGGGTTGAGCAGAGATGATGCAGGTCTGATATAAGAGTTGATGAACAACAGAGAAGAAGGTACAGAACAGAGCTGATATCCAAGGTAAATCAGCAAGTGTTTTTCTTTTGAAAGAGTAAGGAAGTTGGAGCTTCCCTATCAAGTTGTAGCTTGATAGATGTCAGTTGTAGCTAACTGAGGTAGGAGCCTCCTGTAGGTTGGTGCCTGCAGAAAATAGATGGGAGTTGGAGCTTCCTTGCAAGTTGTAGCTTGCAGAATTGAGGTTGGAGCCTCCTGTAGGTTGGTGCCTACAGAAAATGAGTGGTGAGAGGGAGTTGGAGCTTGCCTTTGCACCACAACAATAATAAGTTGTGGTTTTCTCCCTTTATGGGTTTCCGCGTATATCTGGTGTCTATGTGCATGATGTCTATGTGTTGATATGATATATCTACTCTGCTAATACTTACTGCTAACATATTAAGACTGCTGGTACATTATCTAATCTGCTTATTAATTGAATCTGCTTATTAATTGCTGCTCATAAATAAAGATTTCTCACACATTATGTTGATCATGAAATGAAGGTGTTAATAAAGTAAAATAAGTTTTAAAGAAAAAGTTTAAAATTCCATGAATGCGTTAAACTGATTCACCCCCCCCCCCTCTCAGTTTAACTAAGAGTTCAACAATTGGTATTGGAGCTGGTTCCTTTGGTGCAAGCCTAATAGCTTGAAGGAGATCTAGTTAAGTCATGGACTATCAAAATGTACGTGTGTTAAATACAACAAACTTTCCTGAATGGAGAGATAAGGTTAAAACAGGATTATTGGCTTATGAACCTGAAGTATGGAAGCTTGTATGTGATGGTTATTGCACAGACTCCCCCACAGTGAAAGAACAGCAGAGGAATGCCAAGGAAAAATGTGTCATATATAATAGTCTTCATAACAATGACCTTGAGTTGATAATGGATTTAACCTCTGCAAAAGAAATCTGGGATAGATTGCACTTCATGCATGGAGTAAACACTAAGGACGGCACTGACAAGAAGGATAAGAGAATTAAGAAGAAGAAAAATTCATGTCAACAGGAAAATATTCAATCAAATGAAGTACCTGCTAGTGTGAATGGAGATAAGAACCATGAAGAAATTACAGCTGAAGAAAAAGCCAAGCTTGACACTGCTTTGACTGAAATAGAAAATTTGAAAAATGAAAACAAATACCTTAAGACAGTGGTGCAAATATGTGATGAGAGAGAATATGAAGATAAGAAAGAAATTGTTGGCCTGAAGACACACCTTGAAGAAGCAAGGAAAATAGAAGACACTCTGCTGCAACAAATGAGAGAGAAAAATCTGGAATGTGAAAAATTGGAAGAAGAAGTAGTGAACCTAAGAAAGAAATTAGAAAAGGCCCAAAGAGATTTATTAATGAATACTACTCAAATGAAAAGCTCCGGACAGTTGGACCAGATTCTAAAGGCTCAAAGGTCACCTCTCATAAAGGCTGGGATAGGATATGAAGGTGAAACCAGTAAGTCCAAGGTTGAAGATAACAAGAAAATCATTTTTGTAAAAACTGTAAAGAACTGTGAAACAACTCAGCAAATTCCTACAGAAGCAGAAACCAGCAGGAACATGAGTTGTAAAGAAACAAACATAATCAAGCAGAAACATGAAAGAGCAGAGAATGAGAGGATGAAACAATCAGCTACTAAAGGCTCATATGCTCCTAGGGATGAATTGAACAAATTCGGAAGATGTCAAAGGAGGTTCCTCCCTCCTATGAAAATTAACACATGTTTATCTTGTCATAAACCAGGACATAATGCAGCATATTGTAAGACAAAGCCAATCCAGTCCAACCAGCAGAGGATGCAGCAAAAGAGAAGAACCCCTCAAGCAAGCAAAGGGAAAAGACAATCTTCCACCAGGTACACAAATCATTTCCATGGCTACTGTTATGCATGCAATGAATTTGGACATAAATATGTTGATTGTAAATTATGTTAAAAAAGGGGAATGAAATATTATACATCAGCTCAAATGCACCTTGGTCAAATAAGATGTTATGTATGCCTCAAGCGTGGTCACAAAGCTAAAGACTGTAAACTGCCATATATATTAAAGAACTCCAGACAGATGATGAAATCCAATCCAATCAAACAAAACTATGAATCGGAAAGGAGTGCAAACATTATGATGAACCCCAATAGAGTATGGAAAGAAAAGAGAAAAGGGGAGCCTATCATCTCAATAACATAATAAATCCTCCATATTCTCAGGGGGAGCTGCTCTAGGAAGCAAAGAAAAAATCCATCCAGTGACAAATATGAAGCAACATCCCAGGGGGAGAGCAGTTCATATATAGACCCCATGAAAGCAGTCTAAGAAGAGCTCCTTGGAATAAGGACAACTATAAGATCAAGAATGCACAGGACAATTTTCTCCAACAAATAACTATAGAGGAAGAAGAACACCTGAAGCACACAATAGCCAACAGGCTGATGGATGGAGAGAAAGCAGCAAGAAGCCTTGGGATTAGAGAAAACATTAGCAATGAACATGTAAGCTAAGAATACTTCAGCACATTAAAGTGATGATCACACTGTACCTCTTACTGCTAGAATTAACAATGAATCACATTAATAAGGATGAGTACTTATCATCAGTTCATCACATCTTTCAAAAGGTCACCTTGTAGGAATGTAGTTAAGTGAGTAATAAATATTTGAGTAATCAGCGCGTGAAGATTCATAGAAAAGAAATTGAAGATGTCTTTCTGAAGATTTGTATGTTAGAACAATTGAATTGAATATAAAGTAGCAATGATTCTAGAACAGTTTTAGAAAGGTACATGCAATGGCTTTCCTTGGAACCAAATGATAGAAAAAGAAGAATGTTAAATAATTACAAGATCAGATTGAGGATATTAATGACTATTAACGTGAACAACGGAAAGTTCAATAGTATGGAATTATGAAGGTGATCTTAACTATGGGTTTATGTGCAAACTGAAGTGAAATCTTTGCATATTTTATCAAAGTAATATCAATTGGTACTTGGTACAAGCAGCATGCCTATCGAACAGAATATCAAGTGTTATCAGTGGAGCAGCAGCATGGTTCAGGTCCTCAGGATCAAAGGATTATGGAAAAAGAACCTCATTGTAATATTCCCAGTATTATCTGCATTCAGCATGAAAAGGTCAGTAGCAGAGCAAAAATAACATTATCTTGCTTACACTTGAAGTAGTATATTGAGCACTGAAGCAATATCTTCTTCTATATATATAATTGCATGCCTTCCTGAATTTGGTACATGTATATCTTCAAGGCCTCCTTTTTAAAAATCAGTTACAAAACTATGTGAAGTCTGTTTGCTGAGTTTTCAATTAAACATCTTGAATATGCTTCTGTGGAAGTTCATTCTGATAGAACAGTCAAAGTATCTGAAGAATAAAGGACTAGCAGTGATTACCATCTGAAGCTCAGCACAAAGGATTTGCTGGTAATCCACCTTTAAAGAGAGATTGACATACATACCCCCTTATTTCATAAAGAAAAGTGCATGGTTGATAAGTGAGATTGACCAATACATTGAATGCATCCTACCTCAAGGTTTTGTTTTGAAAGTTCATTATGCAAGCAGTAAAGGCATTTGATCTCTTAGATCAAATTCTAGTTAATTCATTAATCACATTAGTAACAAAGACCTGCAGCTATTAAGTGTAATATCATCATCAGCTTCCTAGCTCATATCATCACCAACAGGCAAGAAAAGTGAATCACTGTTATAAAAGACATATTGGCATCATCACAATTGAACAAATGTTGTACTGCAGATGATTATTGCAGAAGAAGACAAACTCCAACTACAACCTTCTTCAATAGATATGCATCGCAGATGAAGATTATAATATAGACTGAAGTATAGTTGAAGCAAGCTTGATATTCCACATGGGGCATTCACAATCTTTAAGTGTATATTGAAGTCCAATAATCCTCAAAGTGTTCTCTCAACAAGTCTGGTACATCAAGCTGGAGCAGCATGGTACAAAGTCAGTAGAAGAGGGCCTAAACACATCTCAGAGAAAGGAAATGAACAGATAGAATGCACACTAGGAAATGAGCAACCCTTTGCCATTGATGTCAAAGGGGGAGGAAAAGCAGATAGGCAGAGGAAGCATTGGATTATTGGAGGAGGTGTTGCCATCAATGCCAAAGGGGGAGACTGTTGGAAATGTTGTCATTGATGGCAAAGGAGATGGCAAAGGAGGGCCACCTGAGGCAGCAAAAGGAGAATTAAGGAGTAGCATCAGTCAAGGAGCAGATGAAACAAAGAAAGCATAAGAAAAGTAGCTGAGGAATGAGACAGAGTGATTGTTGGACATTGGATAAACCAACGCTCCCCGTGTGTTTCGCGACATGGACTAACCGCCTCTCATGGATCCTTATCTCTGGCGATGCGATCGTTGACTAACACCTGCGGGTTTTGGTCTAATGGAAATCGTGATTCCCAAAAAGTGGTATCAAAGCGTAGGTCACGAGTTTGATCCACACCCAGCTCGCGTTGGGGGCGAGATTGTTGGACATTGGATAAACCAACACTCCCCGTGTGTTTCGCGACATGGACTAACCGCCTCTCATGGATCCTTATCTCTGGCGATGCGATCGTTGACTAACACCTGCGGGTTTTGGTCTAATGGAAATCGTGATTCCCAACAATATAGACAAGCCTAACCCATTCCCATGCCTCTAGGGGTCGAGCTCATCATTCTAGGAGCTGTTTTGACCATATCTAAACTAGGAACTAGAAAATAGGCCATGAAACAACTTGCCTCTATATGCTAGGAAACTGATCCATTCATGCACATTTCACCTTTTAGTGAATGAATATTCTAGAACAAGTAAAAATGTGCCAAAATTACATCATGGACATGAAATTACATCAAAGTAGATCAATATTTACATGAAAAAGTGAAACTGGCCAAAACTAGGCGAAATTCTGAGCTGTGGAGTGAAAAATAGGCCAAAATCCTCTATGCACCGCGCCCAAAATCTCTATGTGTAACACAACTTTGGAGCTGATTTTGAGGCCCTTCCCGAAGTTAAAATTGAGCTCATGATAGCTCGTTGGAAAGCACTGCCTGTCTACTTTCCAACCCAAGTGGAAATTCTAGATTTGGTGTCCATTTTCCCCTCCAAAAGTTCAATCTCCCAAGACTAGTTCCTGTGTGTGAAAAAGGTGGCAGAAAGGCCATTTTCAAGGTGTTTTTGACCCTTTAGGCAACCCAGAACCTAATGAAATCTTTAGGAAATTCCTGAGCATGCATAAATTTTTATAACAAATCCAAAAATGTAAATTTTTCCTCCAGAAGATCTCTCAAACGTAAGCGCGCGCAAGGTGGCGCTACGCGTTGCGCAGGAAAATCTGTTTTGTGACCAAAAATTCAAAAATTACAAATTTTCTCAAAATTTGTTGAAATTTGGACTGAAGGTCCCTCATCAAGTACCATGCTCAGCCAAAGATTCTTCGGCCAAGATTTGGAGCCGATCATGTCTTTTGCGACGTTTCAGTGCCCTCCTGGTGCATGCAGTTCAGTGGTGCAATCATTGTTTTGTTCATAGGATGTATCGGTGTCCGTCATGATGTTGCAATGTGTATGACAAGTGTATGTTTGGTTGATTGAAAATGAGAAATGAAGACATGATTTTTATTGCCTCCAATTGCCAAAATATAGCCAAGTGGGGAAAATACTGTGATAAATAGGGACAGTGGGTATAGAACTATGGGAAATAGTACAGTGTAGGAATGTGGTTCAGTCAAGTGAAATTTACAATGTGAGGGCAGTCACTTGAATGTGTTTTAGGAATGTGGGGTTTGGGGATTTTTTTTTGCAAATGATAGGGAAAGGGATAAGAAAAGGGAGTGAAAGGATTTATGGATAGGGGTAATGGGAATGAGTGATAAATGGGATTATAAGGGAATAGGAGAGGGATATTAATGATATTGTGACAATGAGGAGGAAAAAGGACCACAGATGGGGAATGAGTCTTGAACTAATTGGCACCAGAAATCAAACTTTAAAACTCAAATTTCAAACCCTATAAGAGCTATTTTTAACAAGAGAGTAGGGTTTATGTTTTTACCATTCAACTCTTATATTCTTCTCTTCAAATCACAGCAAACACTGTTTAATAGCAATGGCAAAGGCTCACACACTTACTTGGAGCAAATGAAGTTAAGTTTTTTTGGTTTTCGATGAAGCAGTGATGAAAAATTGCTTGGAGGCTCTGTGCGCCGCGTGCACTACCCAATGCACTGCGCACTTTATATGCGCCGCGCACGTTGAAAAATGCACTGTGCAGAGGCGCCCAATGCGCTGCGCTCCTCCAGTGTGCCGCGCTCAACCCCCAATGCGCCGCGACACTGAATTTGTCCCACATTTCACCCTCCAACACTATCTTTTGATCTTTCACAATTTAACTCGGTTTCTTTGAGGATTTGTTTGCACATGAATTGTTTAAACATGAAAATATTTCATATACATAAAGGATTTTGATTTTCATTTGGAAAATTCTCTTTCTACTTTTGCAGACTTTGGCACTTTCACATAAACTCTGTCTTTACTTGTTTCCTCTTGAATTTTTGAGCTGATTTTGAATCTTGTCTATCTTTTGCAGGGATAGTGGGCATTGGATTTCAACAAAGGATGACCAAGGCTGCGCCTGAACATCTTTACAACTGAAAGACTTTGAAAATATACATGGCATTTATTACAAAAGACAAAATGACTATTTTTCTTCAAAACAGGGTTTTGAAGAAAAGTCACAATCAATCATTATAACGATGAAATTTCTTGAGATGAAAACTTATTCCGATCCTCCCTCTAGCCTGCTGGAATTATTAAACATTTTGAAGACTGAACCCTAGACCTAATGACTGAAAACCCCTAAAAACTCTTTGCTGACCAAAATATCAAACAGGACTGTAAATCACCTTAAAATTTATTTTGATGAACTTTGATAAACAGACCTAAGCCAGCAGGTATAAGGCACCAGGGGTATGAGTGACAAAACCCTTCCGTCAAATAATCGATGCTTCCTAACGGAATGCAACTGACTGGACTAGATGAGAAACCTAAATGAAATGCAACAAAGATTTTTTGATCTCTGACGGAGGTAAGACTATACCGACTCTAACAGGTTAGAGATGTTGGTCATCAAATATCCATAAGTGGTTATTTGTTTCACCTGTTTTTTGGAGAAATTGAGAAAATGAACATGAAGAACTTTGTACTTTCACTCTCAATTACAAATGTTGAGTGCATGGAAGTCACTTATGTGAATAATAAATAAATATGGTTACAAAGAAAATATTCAAATTTATTCGTATGTTGGAATCCTAAAAAAAATTCAAAATATACATTGCAATAATTAAAGTGTGGTCTTCCTAGAAAATGACCTTGCTTGTTATTCTAAGACAAAGCATATTGCAATGAAATACCATTTCATTAAAGACATGGTTGGAAACATGGAAGCATTATTGGAGATATTTTACACCTTGAAATTGTTCCAAATTCATTAAAAATATTTTAGCATATTAACATATGTTCTTGGTGTGGGGAATGAATGGACTTGGTTTCCCTAAGTTTTTTTTTTTACTATGTGACCCCTATGCAAACTATTCAATATGTGTGACTATGTGGCCCAATCCTTCTCCTTATATGACCAACATTTGACCTTCAATAATTTTCTACTTTCAAATTATATAGGATGGTTTAGCTTCCCTTCTCTTAGTTGCACTATTAATACAATTTCCAGGGCCAATGGAAGCATTCATGGATACTGAAAACTCAATTTTGTAATCAATAAAAACAAATATAGGGGAAATTACTATATTTTTCATCAAAATATTGAGAGAGGTTTGACATTCTTCAATATATACAAAATAATATATCTTCTTAAGCAACACCTCCATAGAATAATCTATGATTGAAACAAAACCCCTAATGAACCTACTATAGTATATAATATTTCCCATCATAAAAATAAAATTGAGACATATGTTGGAGTAAACAATATTGATAATAGTAATGATATTATTTGGATCCACAAGAGAACCATTTTTGTTGACTATGTGATTTACCAAGGTGCCAATTGATGTTCAAAAGATACAACTTTTCAAACTATGAGATGGAAACAGTAGTGAAACCTCTCTAAAATTAACCACAACATCATTTCATGATATTTTAATAGACTATAGATAATCCAGTGATATAGCTAACTGAAGTAACTTGTGAATATTATCTCTAAATGCAATGATTATGATCATGGATAATACAACAAGGGAATTCTTTAGGCCAAAAGGCATAACATATTACACATCTAAACCTAACTTTGTGGAGAATGTTTTTTTTTCTTTTTCCTTATCTTCTTTTGCAATGCATAATTTATGACACCCAATAACTTATGAGTAAAATGAATAAGATTCCATTCCCACAATGTGATATATAATTTCATCACTAAAAGGGGTAGGAAAAGGAAAATGAATTCAAGCTAAATTCAAACATATAAAATCCACATAAACTATAATCCCCCTCTTCGGATATTCTTAATTCATATAACTATCAAATTGATTTGATTTGGATCTTCCATGGGTAACATCAACTTTATCTTAAGCTTCTTGTTAATATCTTAATTCATTTTCTCTTTTTATTCTTGGGTTTATTTGATATGATCTCTTCTCTATAGGATTAGTGTTCAACTTTAGTTAAAGTCTTTCCTCTCTTAAGTCACCCTTGATGCTCTTCTTATTTGTAAAATATATGGGAACAACATATTCCCATAGAAATTTCGCATCCTTGAACATTGTCTAATCATCCCAATAGCCTCCAATAGAATCTTGTGATGTTGTTCTTCTATTACGATGTTCAGTTACTCAAGTTTCATGGGTTCTTTGAATAATTCACTACTTGGGTCATTTCTTATCTCCTTAATCAACATCTTCTCTTCTAATTATTTATACACCAAATGGAACAACATGTGTGTATCATCTTCTTAATCTAGGTATTATTCTATCTTGCAACAACACTTCATACATCCTTTAGTGATCTAACACTCTCACTAGAATATTTGGTCTTGTGGACCACTAATTTCACTCAATTATATGTTGTATAGATCCCATTAAACTATTGTCAAAGGGGAAGGGTTGGTTCTTTTATAATGCAAAAGTTTGAGTGGCTTACTGATATATGAGAAAGTGAAACAAAATCCTTGGGAGGCACTCTTCCATTTCTCCATTTTTTAATATATCTCCTTATGTACATACCAAGCCTTCAAGATAGGTACAAGGGAATAGATGAACTTGTGGACTCAATTTATCTCAACATTTTATCTATCCTATTTCTTTATGTAGTTTCCAACATGAAGCTCTAGGTTTTTTCTTCTTTGATAGAGCCTTTTAATATAAAAATTACGTTTTATGCTATTCGAATATAAATTATTTGAGCCTCCATGGTGGAAGTAATAATAGGGTAATGTAGGCTCTAGTTCCTCCCAACTACTCAATTGTCCTTTATGTGTGGCCTACCCTCAAGTAGGAGTACTTTGAAACATGAATTTTAATGTTTGAATTAATTGTTCCTAAGGAATTTATGGTTCATACCATCAATAAAGTCTTCTAATTCAATGGATACATATTATAATGAGGGATACTTAAAATTTTCACCAATACAATGTACTCAGTTTCACCAAAGCATAATGCCTAGATGAAAACACATGGTTCCATTCTTGCCAATTTGACATAGCATATTAACTATTAAAATCAAAATAATAGATGTTTCCTCAACCAATAAAACCATAAATGGTAGGTTTGACATACTTATCTTGTATGCTAATAGTGAAATTCATTATTTTCTCAACTTAAGGTCAACCATATCATCGTATACAAGTTCAATGTATATGGGGCATTTTATTTGGTCTAAAAGTTGAATCATTTCCATACAATCTACTTCAAAATAAATTTCCCCTCTTTTTAGGTTGATTATGGTGTCATCCTAATTGTTCCATTCAATGATAAATATGCAAGGCAGGGGGTACCTCTCATATAATATCTCAACGACCTCAAAATTTCCAATTTTTTTCACATCATAAAATTTATCTTCAACATTTTTTATAAAACCAATCAATTAGATTCCATATTAGTTAGCAAGCCACAACTAAATCCATCACAATGGGAATCCATTATACATTCTTAACCTATATGCAACTTATTATTTTTTTCCAATTATGTGGGCATGTTTCTTAGGTAGAGAAACATTGATAGGTTCGTATTTGTTGGTAGGCCAACGTTTTTCCTTTTATTTTTGATAAAATAAAGCCCCCCCCCCCCCCGCTAAAACTTCACTATATTTCTCGTTTTGACTTAATTGGATTTGTACTGGTTTGATTCTTGCATTCTTTCCTCTAATAATAATTTCGGTTTCTATGGCATGATGATTCATTTTTGGGTCCATTCCTCCATTCATTTGGATATAAGGTTTATTTTCTTTAATTGTTATGATTAGTATCAACTACCATTGCTCGTAATAACAAGCAATTATTTTAGTTCAAGGGCCACTACAAAATAATAGATTTTGTAGCATTTAAAAATTGAGTTTATGATGCTAATTGGATATTTATTCTTATGTTTATGATGAAATATAATATTGACTCCTATGTTTATCCTCTTAACTAAATGTAATGTGTGATTTCAAATATTTCATGCTTAGATCAACGGTTCTAACCTAAAGTGTATAACTTATATGGTGGCACTGTCTGTTTTAAGTTTTCATTCATAACATTTAATTATGTCATATCCACCTATGATATGCACTCATGAAAGGTCCTATGATTCTTAATCAAATATAATATCTTCGATTATTTGTTTTACGAACTCACACTTATGGTGAGTGTTGGTTTCAGTTGATGTGTTATGTTATTATGCCTAATCATCCACTAATATCGAACCTTAAGTCTTGAGTGTCAACCTGTAGCAATGAAAATTGTCATATGGTTCGTGATCCCATGACTACCATTCATCACTCATACCCCAAGGCAATCCTAGCCCTGTCCCAACTCAGTACTTGACGTTTGTTTATTTTATCATCAATATTTTCTCGAGAGGGTTTCAATGAAACTTTTCATTTTGATCCTTCTCATTTCATTCCTGAGGGTTCTGCAGCCTAGGGTTTCATGTCTGGTCTTTGGATTCCCAAACCATGTTTCATTCTAAACTATATCTTTTCCTCTGTAATATTCCACCAGTAGTTCGAACTGATCTTATCAGAGAAGAACTTGTCGAGGCAAATGAGGAATGCTTTACTCTATTTCACCAATTTGGATGGTGGGAGTTTTTGCAAGTATTTTGGGGAGAAAACAATGAAGTAGTCAAAACCTTTGTTGATTCTTTCAATAGAAGGAAAGCCTATGTGGGTGACTTGGAGATTAAAATTAATATGGAATTTGTGACAGCATCTATGCATTTACCCCTGGAAGGAAAATTTTGGTCCAAAATTGTTATGTTCCAAAGTGTTCCATGGAGAAAATTTCTAGCTAACAAGGACTAAATATTCTATCAAAGGTATGCTAGTATCGTACATGAAACCAAAATGGCATGAGTTGTTGTATTTTATTCATAGATACATAACTTGTAAAGGTCGGTATAGTGTTGTTTTTATGTATGATGTTCAAATTTTAATGGCTTTCTTAGGCCAAAATCTTAACATGCCTTATTATTTTATTAAAAGATTAACTAGACTATTTAGGGCTTACCAAGCCGATCACAAGAACCCTAAAAGGTCCCCTTTCCACCATTGTTTGATATGCATGTTTTTTAGACATCATTTGGCCCAGATTGGTGATAATTGGGAATCTTTTCTCTCATGTAACAGTTACAGTAAACCTTTGGAGTTTGAACGTGTTCAGTATTTTTCAACCATGTCTCCTTGCTCTTCTCCCATATATTCAACTCCATCACTGGATGATTAATTACATCAAGATAAAATGAGTTACCTTAGCGGGTTCATCCTGACAAATTTCATGTAGTGGTAAAACAAACAAGAGGGATGAGGTTAGATGAGCATACATGGCCAATGACATTGGCTCAGTGCATTTTATAGGTGGATAATCGAGCGAGAATTCCCCACCTTAAAAAATCAACCCACTAAGGTATTACCATAGGTTTTTGAAAGAATCTAGTAGACATAGATCCAACCTATAGGATATTGGAGAAAACCAAAAGAAAAAACTAGGAGCCTATTAATTTTTTTATAAAGGAAATTCAGTGAAAAATAGGCTGTGAGACCCTTTTATCTCTCCTCTCTAACAAAGTACACATGGTAGTACTTCATTATCCCGGATGATGGAGGATAATGATGTAAACACACCCAATAGGAGCATAACACATGGCAAGAAATTTTGGTGTTTTGGGCACTTGCCAGGGCCCATTTTTCAGTGACACATGGACCAATCAATGTATAACATTTGGAATAGGTGATGTCAACATGATATCATCCTATTGGTCAAAGCCTATAAGGTTAAAGAGCAGCACATAAGGGAAGCATAAGGAAAGAGACATTGGTTTGATGAGGCTTGTGTTAGAGTTGACTAATTACGAGAGAAATTCTATTGGCTCTTGTTGTGACGGGAGGAACCCACTGGGACAATTCATACTCTAAGGGAGACCCCGATGGTTAATAAAGGGGTGCATGAAAAATGTGCCAGGAGACAGGTGCCAAGACAAATTGGCACTGACACAAATCAATGTTGACTAATGATATTGAGGCAAGGCACACCCCACAAGACCATTAAGGTAATAAGTAAAACCTCTGAGGTTTTTGAAGGGAACAAGTAAAAGGTGTCGGGTTTTAAGCACCGGGGAAATGGTTCTTGGAACTAACAAAGACCAAGGGTGCATATAATTACAAAGGAAAATAATCCCTAAAAGGCCTTAAATCAATTAATCACTTGAAGGCTAAGACAAAGGTCACAACGCATGGTCATGTGGCAAGAAAACAGACAGGCGCCAACGCGTAAGGTGCTAAGGCTAATTTTTGTGGAATTGGTAGTGTTTTTTGTAATAAAACATAAAGGGGTCGTGGATATTGTGTTTAACAGTGCATTATATTTGGAAATGATGATTGTTAAAAGGAATTTGGTCCTATATTAAAAAAATTTGGGCATATGCATGGTTGGAATGAGTCGGCAGCTAATTTGGCAGCGTCATGTTTTTTAGTAGAGCCTTTGGGCTCATGGTGGAACAAGTCGATAACTTTGATATGTGAAAGTTTAGTGGTGGAGTTTAGAAGTTGAGCCAAACATAATAGCACAATGGTAAGTGCATGAAATAGTTGGCAACAACTAAGAGGTAAAGTTAGCAGTTCTGGTAAAACTGAAGGTTTTCCAGAAATAGAAAAGGCCAACTAAATTATGTAAAATGCCAGAATTAAAAAAATTAGTAGAAAAACTCACATATTGATCCCATAACTAAAAATAAAATATTTAGAAGTTAAGAGAACATACATAAGACTGGAATAAACAAGATAGGAAAAAATTGAAGATTCATTGCAAAGATTTGAAGGCAAGTTAACTAAAAGCTGCAATCCAAAAATATGAGTCCAAAATTCTTTAAAAGCATAATTCGAGCAGTAGAGCTTATGAGAAGTAGATGAGAGGTTGAAATTTGGTGGTGCAGAGTGATGCATAATGGTGGTATGCATCAAGGGTGAATCAGTGATCAAATTTGATATCTGGTAGGTGAATGATGAATTAGTGATTAGTGCTTTGGTGTGTTCATCAAAGGTGGTTTTTGGTGTTGATGTTGTTGGTGCATATGGTTTGGGGCTTTGATCAGTAATGAAAAATTGCTGAAGATGATGGGTTTTTTATCAATAATCAGGGATTTATAAAGGTGTATATGGTGGCTTCAGTGAGATTTTTTAGTAAGCATATTTGTTTTTTTATGAGGTAAGAGACCTATTGATATGAGTTTGAAAATGAATGAAACATAGATCAACAAGATAGAAAGTAGTAACTTGCAGATAAGGGGTTGTAACTCCTTCCAGTGGGTGTTGGTAAATTCTTAGGGGAAAGAGTCCCTTTTAGTAGAAGCTGATAAATTAGTAGGGGCAAGAGTCCCTTTCAGAAAAGGTTGATAAATGAGCAGGGGCCGCAGTCCCTTTCAACAAAGGCTGATAAATGAGAAGGGACAACAATCCCTTTATGTGAACACTGATAAACAAGCAGAGATAGAAATGTTTCAGTAACAATTGATAAACCTACATGTATTATATTGTGGGGCATTTATGTAATCATGTTGAATATTGTAATAAAAGAATATTGGTGTCTTGTGTATATGTTTCTCATGTGACCGATGTTTATGATGTTATGTTTTACATGATTTATTTGTGGGGTTGATCCATGAATAATTTCCAAAAGTGATTGAAAAGTATAACTTGTGAAGAATTGTATAATTTGGCCACACTACTGATTCACTCCCCTCTCATTAGTGTCCTGTTTTCCATTGTTTCTAACATCTAATACTAAGTCTCCTTAGTGTATATATAAGATACAAAGGATAAAATTATAATAAAATGGGACCATGAGGGGTTCTATCCTAGTTAACAATATAAAAACATAAATGTAATAACTCAATATATAGGGCTTAATAAGGAGTTTTTGGGTTAACATGAGGCTTAGAAAGGGCTTAACATATCCCTCCCCTTCAAAGAAGTGTTGACCTCGACACTTAACTATCTGTGGTGTTTCTACATGAAACACTCATCTTCCTATGCCACTTCTTCCATTTGATCAGGTATTTAGTAATTTCTTGATTTCTTAGTTGTTTATTCCTTGTTTCCAAAATTGTTTATGGTTATAGTATTATTTCCCTTCTTCATTAATACCTATTAGAAGAGTTTGGAATAGGATCTTATCAATAACTTCCTTCTTTAAGAAATAAACATGGAAGACTAGATGTACATGTGAATAGGGAGGCATCTCGAATTTGTAGGCCATACTTCCAATCCCCTACAACACCTTATAGGGGCCATAATACCTCAAAGCTAATTCATTTTCCTTATTTTTCGTTTTTAGTGACATCTTTTTGTATGGTTGTAGTCTCACAAATACCCAATCCCGCACTTCAAATACCCTTTCACTATGATGTTGATTTTCTTATTGTTTTATCTTGTTTTGTGCCATAACCAAGTTTTCCTTCAATAGTTTTAGAAACTCTTGTTGGGATTGGATGTGTTCCTCAATTGCTTGAGCCTTTATAGTCCCTTTTAAGTGTGATGTGATGGATGGAGCATGATATTTATAACGTTCCATAAATGATGACAATTTTGATGAGGTATGGATGGATTTGTTCTACCACCATTCCACCAAGGGAAATGATTTTTCCCATTGTGTCTATTTATCATATGCAAAGAAACGTAGATATCCTTCTAAAAATTTATTCACAATCTTAGTCTTCCCATCAGATTGAGGATGGTAAGATGAGCTGTGAGCCAACATAGTACTCAAAAAATAAAATAATCCAGTCCAAAAATTTCTAGTGAATATTAGATCTCTTTGACTTACAATAATCTTTGGTATTCCAAGTAGATTTTGGACTATTCCCATGAATTCTTATGCCACATTAATTGATTTAAAATGATGAAAAGTAGAGAAAAAGTGGGCATAGTTTTTCATTTGATCTACCGCTACCATAATGACACTCTTTCATTCTAACCTAGGTAAAACTGTAATACAATCCATTGAAACTTCTTCCCAACATTTTCTTGGTATTTATAATGGATGAAGGAGCTATGGGGCCTTGATAGTCTCTCTGTTATTTTTTTGGCATACCACACAATCCATTACAATTTTTTTTGCATTTACTTTAAGAACTTCCAAAAAAAGTTATTTCTTGGTCCTATGATATGTCTTCAATAACCCTGAATTTTATCCTATAGGAGAAGCGTGTAATTACATTATGACCTTTTGTTTCGCTTCAGAATTTTTACATAGTTCTAAGAAATATTGATACAATAACAAATAAATTTTCCATGTAAATTTTTCTACTGCACCAATGTCCTCTTGTAGCTATTAAATGATATTGCATATCTTCTCATCTTGCTACCAATTTATCCTTGCTTCTTCCACCCAGTCAAATTGTGGAATGGAAATAAAACACAATAAACCATTTGCATCTTCCTCTTTCCTTGAGAGCACATATGCCACAATATTTTTTTTTTTCCATTTTTGTAGATAATTTCAATTTTATAGCCCACCATATTTGTGACCCATTTCTGTTGCTTTTATGAAGATAGTATTTTCTCCAAGAAGTCCTTCAAACTATCATGATACGTTTTACATTAAAGTTTCTTCCTGTCAAGTATAGGCATTGTTTCTTAATTGCATGTAGTATGTCCAACATTTCGTTTTAATAGATGGGTCTAAGTAATTTATTTCCTTTAATTTCACTACTTTAAAAGACAAGGGGCCTTCTTTCTTGTATCAAAATTACACCAATTCCATGGCCCAAGGCATCAAAATCCACAATGAATATTTTTTTAGAGGTAGATGCCGCCAAGCCAGGAGTTGTACATGTAGCCTCTTTTAGTTCTTCAAACACTTTCATTGCTTCTTTAGTCAAATAAAATGCTTCCTTGTTCAATAATTTTTTTAGAGTTGCTACTATTTGACCATAATTATTGGAAAATTTGTGATAATATACTATCAATCTTCAAAATCCTCTTATTTTCTTCAAGGTATTTGGGATCGGCGATTCCCTCATAGATTTGATTTTTCTAGAATTCACCTTGACACCATCATGTGATACATTATGACCCAAATATTCAAATTCTTGAACCTAAAAGGTACACTTTAAAGGTTGTGCATATAGTTTTTTCTCTTCCGATAGTGTCAAGACCATACCAATTGGTTTTTTATTTTCCTGCCAAGATTTGTTGTAAATTAGTATGTCATCAAAAATTACTAGTACAAATATTCTAAGGAACGGTTTGAAAATAGAATTAATAAAGATTTGAAATGTTGAAGGTGCATTTTTAATTCCAAATAGTATAACCAAAACCTCACAATGTCCTTCATGTGTTCTAAAGGTTATTTTTTGAATGTCTTCTTGCCTCATTATAATTTGATGATATCCAGAACGAAGACCCAACTTACTAAAGAAAATTTATCCATGTAGTTCATCTAACAATTCACTAATGACAAGAATAGGAATATTATATTTGGTTTTTATTTTTTTGAGCTCTCTATAGTCTAGACACATACACCAAAAACCATCATTTTTTATAACTGGCATCACCGTTGGTGAATAAAATCACTCTAGCTAGGATGAATGATGTCGTCCTCTAACGTTTCTTGAACCATATGCTTAATATCACCCTTTTGTTCATGTGGATATGTTATGTGTTACACTTCCAGGATTCAAATGAATAATATGGTCATGATCTATGACAAGTGGAAGACCCTTAGGCATTTCTCCAAATACCTTACATGATTGTTGATAACTTATTGAAGATCCATTGGACCAAAGAATATATATGTTTGAACATCTAATGAAAACAATTGTGCAACTCTAACAACTAGGTATCCATTTTTTAGCAATTTTTTCATGTTATTAGAACTTATAAATTTACCAGGTTTCCCTTGGATACCTCTAAGCTCAAATTCCTTTCCTTATGAGAAAAATGTTATGAAAATATCTTGGCAATTAAGGATCATTGTTTTGAATGAATGCAACCATTGGACCCCTAATAAAACATCGACACCACCTTTCTTGATTGCAGTCATGGGACTAACCAAAAAATACTCCACCATATTTAGCTTAATCTTATTACACTTCCCGGAACAATTTATGGTACCTCTATCTGCAATCACCACTCGAAATTTTAGTGTTGGATATACAAAGAAATTAAAAAGTTTTTCCAATTTTTAATTTGATGAAGTTATGGGTACCACCTAAATTAATCAATACTATTACCCTTTTCCTTTTGATGTATCCATCTATCTTGAGGGTTTGTGGAGTATTGATGCCAACCAATGCATGACAATAGATTGTTGGAGTAGTTTCTTCTAGGTCTAGATCCTATGAAGTTTCCACTTCTTGATATTGTTGATCCTCACAGTATATGTAGAATAATTTATTCTGACTACAGTTATGCCCTTTACTATACTTTTTATCATAGTTGAAACATAGTCCCATTGCTCTTATTTCATCCACTTGTTGAGGAGGCAACCTTGTCGGTTTAGGAAAGGGAGCATGGTTTTATCTATAGTTATTAGTGACCAATTTTCTAGTGGCCATATTTTTACTTTCAACTTTATTTGTGAGGTGAAAGAATGCTCTAGATATTTAGGTTCAAATAGACACACCTCACGATGGATGTTTTCCTTTAAATTACCCATAAATAGGTTTGACAAGTTATCCTCTGAAATATTCTTTGCTCTGAAACTCAACTTTTGAAATTATTAAATATGCTTTGTATTTGGACCCTTTTTGTCAAAGATTTACCCAGTGAATAAAGAATTTTTTTCTCTTAATATCTCCATAATGCGCTATCAATTCCTTTGTAAAAATGGACCAAGATATAACATAATATTTTTTCTTTCACAAATCCATTGACATCATATATGTTGGTCTTGTTCTAAAAACATGGATGCAATATTTACCTTTTGTAAGGCTACCACTTGGTGTAGACAAAATTATTTCTCCATCTGAAATATCCATGTTATAGGATCATTACCATCAATTTTCCTCATATCAATCTTC